>JAWLRI010000411.1:0-51303 GCA_034781795.1 Crypturellus tataupa
GTGCCACGTGCTCTAGGTGGCCCTGCGTGTGCAGGGGGGTTGGACTAGATGACCTCTGGAGGTCCCTTCCAACCTTAACGAGTCTGTGATTCTGTGGTTCTATGAGGACAAGGGACAGGGACAGAGCTCCAATGAGGGTCCAGACAGGGGACAATCAAGTGGATGCTGGACATGGCCAGTCTTGACATAAATAAATCTGCTTCATTTTTGTCACAGTAGCTATTTCTTAGCTTGCAGTAGTGACTGCTTGCATCCCACACACCTTTTCCAAGGCCCAGGTCATGGATACAGCTGAGACGCAGCATTCATGAAACTGAGGACAGCTAAGCTCTGTGCTTCCTTGGTTAGTCCAGAGGCAGTAGGCACCCTATGGAACGGGATGCCTGCAAACAGATGTGCTGTTGGCCACATTGTGTTTTAAATAATTCTGGTAAGTCAGATAGTCCTACTTCTAACTGAACCAGCACTGCTTCAACTGACTGGTATTCTTCCGTACTTCAATCAGATTGAATACTGACTGTATTCAATTCTCTGCTGTAAAACAGAGGTGTGAAATCTAGACTAACATTATGATGCAAAAAAAAAATCACTTAGTAATAATGATTTCTCAATCCATGCCATGAAAGAGTTGAAAAGATTTTATATATTTCCTTCTACTAGCAATAATAATAAAAATAAAATATCCAAACGGATGTTTTCCAGACCCTAAGGAGAAAAGGCCAGAACATGTTAACATATTTAGAGAGACTGAGTCTGTCTGGATTGAGTCACTTTATAATCGAGAGTTATAAATTTTCAAGAGTTTGAAACTAGCCATCTTTCACAACTGAAATGAACCCCCCTTCTCAAGGAGAAAAGTCCGATATAACTTACACACAAACCGAGGGAAGGGAGTTATCCACTTCATCTCTAAAACATGACTTGAGTCATCCTTTTGCACGATCCACCGAGGCGCTGCGGCCGGGGCGCCGTCGAGCTCTCCGGAAGCCCCTGCTGCGCGACAGCAAGGATGAGTCACCAGCACGCGGGTTCAGCGCGAGCTGTGTAGCTCTTGGGTCATTTCTGTTGGACGCTTAATTGAAGAGACAGGTTAAGGTATTTATCATGAATTATAATCATGGTTTTGCTGGCTTATTTTCACTTCATTTTGTAAACTCATTTCTGTTTAAAAAAAAAGCAAAAACAAAACAAAAACAAAGCCAAGGTGGGGATGATTGGCTGTGTAATGGAAAGGTAGATCAGACTGGTGGTTTATCTTAATTGCTGTGTGCAGGGGCCGGTGGGATCCCCTCGAGAGAAAGCACCTTCGCCCAGGACCAGAGACTGCTGAGCAGCACAAGGAATGAACTGTTCTGTTCTGATCGTGTTATAACAGAGCACTGGTGATGGAAAGTCCTTTGGTGGCCTTACTGTGGAGACTTTATGGGGAAGACACCAACAGATCTACATCAAAGCCTTTGAGTTATTTGCTATTCTGTCAAGACTTTCAAGATGAGATAAGCACAGCACGAGAGAGAGAGAGAGAGAGAGAGAGAGAAAATCTCTTTCATTTTTGCATCTGCAGACCCTGCTTTGAGTTCCATTGTACGTGAATTTTTGAAATTTGCATTTGAAAGACACCTGGTGGAAGATTTGCTTGTTTTGCCACTGCTCGTGAGCAAAAGCACAGGGGTATATTCCGTGTGTTTGATGGCCTCCTGCAAGACTGAAGCAGATGCACAAATGGATGAACAACTGACAGAAGCCTTTTAAAAAAGGTAACCAGTTTGGAAATTAAACCATACTGTGAAAATGATGTCTTAACTGGCAAAGTCACCCCCAATTCATCTCAATGTAATGCTATGTGAATAAACATGTTAATGACCTTGCAGGCAAATCTGGTGGCAATCAAATCAAAATATATATATAACAGGTTTCAAGCATGTTCATAAATACAACTCAGTCTGAAAAGGCCAGCAGGCTGCCCTGCTTCCACTTCTCTGAAAGCACAGACTGGCTTCACTGGCTTCACTGCGGTTCACAGATTTTCTTACAACTGATTTTCAATCTGAATGTTCAAGGTTCCCTCAAATATGGCTTTGCCATGGAAATAAAAATATCTTTGATACATTTGTAGTGCTGGATAGTTTTTAGCTTGAGAAATTAACTGATACTCAGAAGATGTATGAAGAGAAATAGGGGAATATTCATAAATGATAAAATTTCCTTGAATTCTTTGAAGTATTTCCTTGAATTCCTTGAAGTATTTCCTTGAAATTACAAAGAGACTGCAAGGTACAAAATCTGTTTGCAGAGGATTGCAACTTTGATTGCAAAATATTAGAGAAGGAAAAAAGAAAAAGGAAAAGAAAAAAGGAAAATACTGGCAATTGAATTCAAATAGGAATCTCTTACCCTAGCTTATTTAAAAATAAAATGAGGATAACTACCAGATCTGCCTATGACTATACGGAAGTTGTTCAAGTACAGCCATTGATATGAATGGGAGTTTTCAATTATAAAATGAAATAAAAAATAAAATGAAAAACAAACAAACAAAAAACCTTGCATGGTAAAAAGGGTAGATATTTGAAACTGATACTCTTCTTTTCATACTTTGTGCCAAAAGGCATTCTTAATCATTTTCTTTAAATCTTACTCTGTATTAAAATATTACAATGTCAAAACTGTTTTTTTAGTCAAAATTTGTTATGAGTGAAATTTCTAAATGAGTCTATTCTTCCCTTAGGAAATATATAAAGGTTTGCCACATGAGGTCCCTTCCAACCTCAACCATTCTGTGAGTTTGTGAGTCTGTAAATAGTCTCCATCTACCCAGATATACCCTATTAGTCTATATAGGATTTTCAAGCAAAACTTACCTGAAGTATTTTAGCAAAATTTTACAGAACTTGTGGAAGAAACTAGTAGAATCCATTTTGGGGGGTATAATACTAGAGGATAACAGAGTCAAAATATTATTGAGTTAGAGAAAAAGATTGATTGGTGTAAATCAGCACTTTGTTAGGATTTAGAGCACATGGTACAAGCTTGGATAAATGTGGTATCCCAGGATTTTTGGAGGGGCAAAAAACTATTAAAAATAATATTGTTTGTTGAATATAAAGCACTTAAACTGTCTAAAAACAGAAACAAAACCAAAAAGCATCTGTATCGCATGATTTTCAGTGAAGGAATACTTAGTGTGCCTAAGAAAAGTGCAGTCAGAGCCAGTCTAGTGCCACACACCTTGCAGGCTGCCAAAGAGGCAAGGGAATGGCACTGGATGCCTTTTACTTCTTCTAAAGGAAGAATATGGTATGGAATAAAGATCCAAACAGAAACCAGACAGGTTTTTGCCTGTGATCTTTTTTTCTGATAGATCTGCTTCAAACTTGTGCAAATTTTATTGTAAGTGCTAGTTATGATGGTCTTCAAACACTGCAGATGATCAAAACACCTCAGGTTAAAAATACAGAATTATCATTACAAGGGGGTGATTTAATCTGCCTTTGGTAAAGTGCTGTCTTTAGAAAGAAAGGAAAGGGTCCAGATCTCTGCTCTGTGATGGCTGACCCCACAGCTACATTGAACAGCAGCAGTTTACACCAACCAATGTTGAAATGAATATGAATTGTGCTATCAGATCTTGTTTACAATCTAATTCTATAATAAAAAGCTGCAGAAAAAAAATCATTTTTAATAAATAAAGCAAAAAAAAGACAAGATTGATCTTTATCAGTTGTACATCTAGCAGTATTATATGTACCTATTGCATAACAGATATTTTATTACTACAGAAGAGAGATTTTTACAAGTGATGAAGTTTTCAAGTAATGAAGCACAACCTCTCAGTTTTACTGCTCCTGATTCCCCCTTTCCACCAGCTGGAAAATGGTAGGGGCTGTCGTTATAGGTGCAGTAGTAATATGATGATGTTTAGTGGTCTGTCCACATGAATCAGAGATTTCTTGGCCATAGATAAGTATTATGCATAATTAATAAAACTTGCTACTGTTGCTACTGATGGTGCAGAACTGAGTTTTCTTTGGTGTGAAGCTGAAGTTCGTGATCTGACTGAAGAGCTGTTTGATCTGCTACTGCCCCATGCTGTGACCACTGGCTCTGATGTGTCTGAAGAACTGGGAAGACCTTACGAAGGCATGACAGCTGGTAAAATTACTCAACTTGACTGATCTGAATTAAACAGATGGGATTTGCACAGAAGGGACACCCAGCACGACCATCAAAAATGACTGAGTTGCTTTGCTGGAAATGTTTTAAAACTAAAATTGACTATTGTTGGAGCATCCATCAGGAAACACTCTGTGCCAAACAAGTTGGTTTCATAGTTGTTTTAACTACTGTTGTCTGCTGTGTCAACAAAGTAGGTGTGAATGCATTACACTTCAGTGCAATTTGTAATATAAACAGTAAAAATGACAAGCTAGGAAAGAGAGTCTTCCCTTGTAATATTTGCTGGCTGTCAAAGAGAAGCCATCAGAAAGTATAGAAACTAAGAAAACCAATGCTAAAGTTTCTGATAGAGGAGGAAACTCGTTGAAGGCTGCAAGCTGCTTTAAAAAAAAAAAAAAGGAGGAGAAGATAAGCAATCTGGCTTTCCTTACTGACATTTATTTTTAATTTGCGAGCTCAGTATGAGTCTCCAGGGGAAAGATTGCCTTTCACAGTACTGTGGAAAATATTTTCTTCTCTCATGAAAAAAGGTAGACTTCTGCATGCAATTTAAACCATTTTTTTTTCTTTTCCAGCAGATAATGAAAGGAAACATAAACTGTAA
The DNA here is from genome assembly GCA_034781795.1 of Crypturellus tataupa. Taxonomy (NCBI): domain Eukaryota; kingdom Metazoa; phylum Chordata; class Aves; order Tinamiformes; family Tinamidae; genus Crypturellus; species Crypturellus tataupa. Next base: position 4,781 of record JAWLRI010000411.1, read on the forward strand.
GAAGTGAAGCTGCTTCACTTCTCAAATTCACATAGGTCAGAGTATGATGACTTTGAGGCCAAAAAGAAAAGATTTTATTCACTGTCTCACACTCCTTGTTGACAAATAGATGACAGTTTTGGACTAGAAGAAAGATTAGTCTGTCTTAGCGTGTCTGTCTTGGAGATCTTACAATGTGGAGACTGAGAACATACATTTTTTTCTCAGTACTTATTGGAAAGTTGGCCCCCTGCAAAGACATTGGACTTCCATCACGATATTCCACCCCAGTGATCTCCACCCTCTGCATCATCTTCAGGAGTTTCCCTAGGCTTTCTGCACTTATATATTTCTGCACTTTTTCTTCTGTTTTACTAGACTCAAGGCCTGGCATTTGGCCTTTCTGAGGCCACAAAAAAAGTCTGAAAATGGCAGTTTCTCTATATATGCTTTTGCCATGACACCATGCTGCATTCCTGCTATTAGGGTATTATAAGAAAAAAGCAATAAAATCTCTTTCGAGAGACACAGAATTGTGACTGGCCATGACCTTCTATCTGAGAGATGCCAAAGTATTTTTTCATTTTTTCTCATTCATGTTCCTTCAGATACAAAACGGTCTTCATACAATTAAAAAGCTTTGGAGAAATACTCTTAAATGAGTCTCATTATCTGCAGTGAGTTTCCATTAGGTTTGTGTTTAATGTTTCTCCTGAGAACTTGCACCAGGACCTGTGAGAAGGGAAGGAGGGGAATAGCTCGCTTAGTGGTAGCAGGACTGTAGCAGGGCCGAAGGGACAAGTGACAAAGGGGCTACTTGACCCATTCTTGACGTGTGCATGTTTGTAGTGGTAGCACAGTATTGTGTCATCTCAGGTTTCGATAAGTAGAAAGGTCTATGGGAGCATCAGAGAGTAAAATGGAGTGTTTTAAGTGAAAGTGAAAATCCTTTGTCTTCAGAGGATGAGATGGTAAAGAGCCGGGGAGAGAGAATCACAGCATTGTCAAAAAGGAGTAGGAGAAGAGGAACCCAGGGATCCAGAACTGGTGGTTCCTCAGCTGACAGGAAAAGGAGGTACCTGAAGGAGGTGTGTAAGACACAGCCCGACAGGTATCATCTCTTTACGAGTATGATTTTCAAGATTACCTAGCATTGCAAGCATTGTTACTCCCTTTAATCGAGGATGCAAATGCAGTATGCATCTTCAGGGCAGTCCTTTACCTACAAAGAGTCATTGCAGAAAGAAGAGAATTGATGTTTCTTTCACAATATAGACATGAATTTAGATGCTGCATACCGAGAAATACTTTCAGTATGTTATAGGAGTGCATGTACACTATGTGCTGGGCTCATCTTGCAGTAATTTTCAGAGCTGATTTAGTGGGACTGCTCAGAGTTCCCTCAGTGAAATAACTGTTTCTGTGTGTCTGAATACAGCAGAATAATGCTATTCTGTGTATATAGACTCCATTTTTCTCTAAACACAGCAGATATGTAATTGTAGTCTCTTTATTATTCCTCCCATAGGAAAACAAAGGAACACAAATTCAGCTTGCTTCTTGATTACTGTGGAAGGGGTCCTGTAAGCCAGTAGGTGTGAAACAACATCAAACAAATGCATGAATGATGGTCTGACAGATGTAAGAGAGAAAGATATTTTATAGTAAATTTGATGGTAACCATGTAATTTGGATCAAATATGCCATAAAAAAGAGGTTGAGCATAAGCAAGATTGGGGTCGGGGAGGACTGAAAAAATATCAAGCAAATTATGGAAAACTGATTATCTTGTTACTGGGAACCAGGTCTTCAAGAATGTGAGCCTGTATTGACTCCTCTGCTATGGAAAGTATATTGAGTTGTTATTATGCTTTTTTGGGGGATTTGACTTTAAAATGGAGAATGCAGTACTATTGGAATGGTCTGGGGTCTTAGTTTTTATTGATGCCCAAATCCTTAAAATTACCATTGCAACATTACTGTAGGCTAATTTCCCTTACTTTAGTAAGCTCACAACAGACAAAGGAGCCATCTGTGATGCCTTTTTTAACCACAACAGCTATCGCCACTCTGCTCTGGTAATTACAATCCAGAGATCTCCTGTAGTACCTTAGGTTGGTGGTCTCTGGCCCTTCTCAGAGAGGAGTAAGGGCTTGAGGCCTGAGTTTAGGTACAGAGTTTGACCATTACCTGAGACTCTGACATGGCCAAAAATATTTGTTCAACCTTCTTGAAAATGTTGGAATAGTGCAAGTTGTTATTTCTCAGTCTGTAAAGTTACATGTCTACAGCCATCACCTTAAAAGCAAATAAACAAATATACAAAAGAAAACCCAACAAACTCACTACAGATGATAAAGGATTGTGTCTACCTCTTATACAATTAATTTACTTCACAAATACTAGGTCAAGCCTTCCCTTTGTACAGTCAGTGGATGTTTTGTGATTTTTTCTTTTTTCCTTTTTTTTTTTTCTTCCCCAGATAAGGGTATTGTCCTCATTTTCTAATGAGGAACAAGGAGAAAAATGAGGAATGTATATACTGTTGAACCAGTATAAAGCAAGTCCATCCATCTTTCTCACTGTTCATTTCATATCCATCTCCCCAGTAATGGGCTACTATTAAATGTTTCAAGACAGTAAGTATAACCTTGCATTGCAGTTATTTAATAATCCATGGGAGATGGCTTATACCTTGAAGAATAATGCCTTATGCCTCTTCTAGAAGCGTTAAATACTATGAATTTGTGGAACTGCTAAAAGTATAAAAAGTCCAACCATTTTTTCCCGAGGTTTTCTCTCATTGCCAAATCAAACGTAAGTAGTAAGAGAACACCAAGTGGTGCAGCTACAAGGCAGCCTTGAGGAAAGCCCTTTATTTTCAGGACAGACTTTGTGTGGTGGTCTCATACACATCAGGGACTGCTTTTCCTTCATCGGCAAGCGTGTTTGTCCCCACAGTAGCAGGCTGCAGCAGGAAAGGAGCAAATGGCCTTTTGGAGAAGCCATCTAATGCTTTTGCTGTGTTACCTTCACAAACGCTTGTGGAGAAGCGGTGCCAAAGACTGACAGAGAGGTCAGTTTCAGTGCCTGCAGCGTCTTCCGCTGGATACTCTAATGAGCAACCTGGCAGCACGCCGCAGTGCTGGAGAGGCCGTGCGGTGCCTTTTCCCTGTGTGAAGACAGGTTGCTGCGACCTTCTCGTGTCGCCAGGAGCACAGTGTATCCGTGAGGGAGAGGAGCGAGGGCTGTAGGTAAAGCGCAGAGGTCGCTGTGTCACAGAGAGCCAGGGAGCAACACGACAAGCTGGCTGATAGCCCTGGATCCACGTTGTCGCTAACAGCGGGACTGCACTTGGCTCAGAGCCGGTGCAATGTCTGCGGACTGCCTGTGGTCTTGCAGCAACGTTCCTTTCCGTACCTCACAAAAGCTAGAAGTGACATCAAGAGGCCTGCCCTGGTCATGCAGTCCAGCTGGTTTGGGGTCCTTGGGCAGCCAGATCAATGGAGAAATCAGTGACGGTGAGTGTTGTCTCTAAAGCAGGGACGGCAGCAAAGTTGCTCCGTTCTGCAGTTATAAATGAGAACATGGCAACAGAGAATTAGTGATTAGTGGAAGAGAGACTGGTAAATTCTCATTTTGAATTAAAAACTAGTTTAAGCTAATAAATCACTCTGCTAAGAAGCAGTGAGAATGTGTATGGGGGTTTCTTTCCCCAGGAGAACCTGAAAATAATTATGTGGGATCCAAGAATGAAGCAGTAAGTTCAAATGTTGTATGAGGAAGGACTTGAGTCACAGATTAGTGACTTCACATTAGTATGTATTCCACATACTACTGAATATATCTTCTGGTAATTTTGTCTCATTTGAGAGGGGGTTGAATTCCCTTATTTCAGTACCTCAGAAATGACAGTTATATGAGATGATTTCTTCCTAGCTGCATGCATTCATTTGTAACTTAGGCTTTCATCACATTGAAAAATAATCCAAGTTTATATGAATATAATAACAACAGAGAGGCAAAATAAAAACCAAAACACCGAGAAAGGGCAATATTATGGTTCTAGAGGCTATGATTTCTTCTCTGACAGCTTGACATCACTAGTTATAGAGTCATGCACATCTTATTATCTGCATGTATCTGGATGCTGTGGTTACTTGACTGTTTTAACCAGATACAGACAGCTCCAAGCATTAACTGCAAATATAAATATATATGTATAAAACTATCAGTCAAGTAAAGAGAACCACCCTGCTTTTCCCATAATCTATTGTATAGAAGTAACACAACCATTTAATTATTAAAAAATAACAAATGAAGAAAACTTCATTGACTTCACTCTGCCCCTCTTATTCCTAACTGTTGGATTAGCACCTTCTTATTAAATTTTTATTAAAGAGTCAAAATAAGAAAGAAAGTTGTACATATTGTTTACTAGGAACTAGCTCTTTCCATATGGTTTTGCAGAATATGGAAGACACATGACAGGCCGCCCAACCACTCTTGTACATATGCTGCCATGGAGCCACTTTCTGAAAGCAGTTATTTTTTTTTTATATTCTTTATAAATAACCAAGTACACAGGTCTAAAATAATGTCTACTAGTAGTCTCCATCTGAAGTCAAGATTTTAATGGGCTAAGAGACTGAGAGTGAAATAATAAATCTGAAAAAAGAAAGACAAGTCTAGCCAAAAGATAACACTCTCAGCTTTTTAAATTTGGGTTTATATTGTCTGCCAAAATGTAGAACAGTGAATTTGTCATTTTATTTTGGACTTAGAATCTAAATATGGTTGTAGAAATGCATTTAGGCATTTCTAGCCAGTGCCAAGTAGTTAGCAAACAAGGCCAATCGTAGAGAAAAGCATGAGAGGAGCTGAAGAGATTTATGAAATTATGAGTAATTAATTGATTTTCTCATGGCCTTTCTGCTGGAGAGAGAGACTGGGTCAGCCTTAGGGAGTAAATCTGTGAGGATCTCTTGGAGGGATCCTGAACTGTTTACTCTGCTCACAGCTTGCCCTGTTGTTATGCTGAGATGAAGTTTGCTTTATAAGCAAACACTGTCCTCTCGGACATATTTTTCTAGAGCAGCCATCAAACTACAAATGGCCAAGTTCAAATGCTAACATGTGCATCACTTCTTGAATACCTTGCCTTGCTTTTTTACAGGCTATCCTGCTAAATGACTTTGTGCTGCTCAGGAATTATTAGCCACTTAAAGGGTGTATGAAGCTATTTCTCTTCTCAATTCCTCTGCTCTTGCTGAGGCAAAAAGTAGTAATATCTGACCATGGCACAGCATTAACCCTCCTGACTCAGGGCATGGTGCTGGGGGGCGTTTGCATCCTGTTGCTGTTGCTTTCCTCTGAGTGCAATGTCAGTCCTGGCATTTCCCTAACACAGCTCGCAAGGCACTCACTGGGCTCTGCAGCGCTGAGGATGGGTTGGTCATTCCTGAAGTTTTTGTGCTGGGGGATACTTTAAATAGGAGGATGTCTCTCAGTCTCTCCTTCTCAACCCTTAGCAACAATAAGTATATGGCAAGAATTTTCCTAATGAAGGATTACATTCTTCAGCACATACCTTTCTTAAGGCATTCATTATTCAATGAAAATGCACTTGCCAATTTATTTAAAATTCAGCATAACACTTCTGAGAAGTGTCAGCAGAGGAAATAGCAGTAAGACTGCTCAAAAAAAAGAGCATTAAAGGCTTTTTTCAGGATGTTGCATTAAATACATCAGACTAATTGTCTGGTAATGTTAATGTTTGCTACTAAAGCAATACAAAGGCCCTGCTACTAATGTGATGAGGATAGCACTAGGGCAGGCAGACTTGCAAAGCCTTCAAAGATGAGCAGAGACAAAGCTGGAGAGTGCATGAGAAGCACAAGCGGTGAACAACTCAAGTTCTGTTCGGTCTTTCTTTCCTTTTTTCTCTTCTCTCCCTTCCCAGTTGTTAAGGATATCCTGTGTGGGAGAAGAGGGATGTGACTGCTGCGTTCCAAACCTCTCTGGAAGATTTTAGCCCAAAGTCCCTGCATAAAGGGTTTATAACTGTCCACCTTCATCAACCAGGAATATTTGACTCATAATAAAGTTGCTCTTATGCTACTGCTCCCTCTTCCTCTGTTAAAATTCTGTCACTGCTGTTAGCAAAAATTACTATGGAAATATGAATGAAACAGAAATGTGTGTAAACATATATATGAGCTTTTCTTCACTTCCTCAGAAAAGTAAGAAAATGCAAGCCATTTTTGAGAATGATTTCAAGTGCTGCTTCCCAGAGCCAGAGCTGTGGAGGCAGGAGAGATGGTGTGTGTGATGTTTCCCTACAAGTTATGACCTTCATTTGATAGAAGTCAGCAGTAGTCACACAACAGAAAAATCCAAATCTCATAAAAGTCACTCAGATATCATTAGAAACTCAAAGGCAGTAAGTTTGTTTTGCCCTTTGAATGGAACAAGAAGTCATGCCATGTGTGCTTTCGTATTTTTTTCTCTGCAAACTTAAGGGACATCTTTTTTCCTTTCCTTCTCCGATTCCAGCTGTACGCTCCATTTTAGCTACTCTTTGTTGTGGGTTTTTTTTTTTTTTTTTTGATATAATTTCCATGATATTTTCCAGTCTAGAATTTGATCAGGAAGGTTGCTTTATTCTCCTCAGGATGTTTTGACTAGGAGATGTTGCCAAATGCATCTTTTTGATAGTGGGAAGTCATTTTGTGATCAAATCTCATTTGGAAATATAGGGTATGAGTGTTTCTATCTTGCTTCCCTAGGCTGAACAGTCTGGTAGTGTTCCTTACTCTCATCAGCCTGTGATGTTTTGCCCCTGGATGTTATTTCAAGAAAAGCACATTCAGCTGAAAACAAGCTGAATACAAGCTGTGTTTTCTTTACCTCCTTGTGCATTTTTTCCTTATGGGTATGTTTAAGGCAGTTCCTGAGAGAGAAGAGTTTGTAACACCTTTCTGACTTTGTCTAAGCCTGGTGCAAATTGGCAAAATAAAAGCTGAGATCTTTAGATTGATATTATTATTTAACCTATTATTCTAGCCCAATTCTCTATCATTTGGACATTGAGGAGTACAAGATTCATTTTCTTTAGGAATGGCTACTGCAACTCTTCTCTGTCATTTGCTGCTGCTGTTCAGCAATGTTCAATCTTTATAAGACACACTTTTTTCCTTTGAACTTGCATTCAGAATATCTTGATAGTACTGAGGACCATCTAGCTACCCGCTCTTGTTTAAAAATGTTTATGGTTTATCAGTGAGTTCTTTCCTCTTTGTAATAAAAGTGCTTGCTCATAGCATTTTTTTTTTTGTCTAATTAGTGACTGTTTGCAAGGTTTTTGCTGCTGTTTACAATCTAGGAAGCGAACTGAAGCACATGAGGAGTCACAGGCAATGTGCTAGGCTGTCTGGGATCCAGTCAATTAAATGGGAAATTATTTTCACTGTTAACATGAACAGAACTCAGCACGGCAGCTAGGCTACCTGCCCAAAGGCTGTGGAAAAGCCTGGAATGTGCCTCTGTCACCCACTGACTGAGAGTGGAGGGAGAAGGGACAGTGAATCAACAGCTCATAGAGTGGGTGTCAAAAAATTAGTCCCCTGGGGGTTTGGGTACTATTTTCACCAGGACTTCTCAGCTGCCCTGTCCGCACCCAGCACTCAATTTTTATAGTGAAAATTAAATATGTGGTGTTAAATGGCTCCCAATTTAGCTTTTATAATAGGAGTGTGAGGCTTCAAAAGAATCATTAAAAAAACTGCTAAAAGCAGCAGGTGGGCTCAGAGTTGGTAAGTAAAGGAGGAAAAGAAATATAAATAACTATGGGGGAGCACTATAAAAAGTCAACTGTATCAAATGTAGCGGGAAAAAGGGCAACCATTCCCTTGCTGGTACTCATAATGTTAGCAAAACTTAATGTTACTGAGTGAAAACAAAATTTGGCATTTTAAGCTTTTGTGAACATTTTCTCCAATTTTCATTGTAGAAATATTTGCCACAAAAATTAAATTCTAAAAAAAGGCATGGAAAATATCTGAGGGATAAGAAGAATATTTTCGATTTGAATTTTAAAATAAAAGTGCTATTGTTGTGATCACTTTGTCTTATTTTCATGGATCTTTTTAATGGTCCTCTTAATGATGCCTCAATGTTTGTATTGACTAGCTGACAGTATATGACATATTTACACAATTGACTGAATCTGATTTTTATTCAGTGTCTACATTTTGCTAAGACAAATATCATATATGACAGATGAGCTAGAAAATCTCCAAAACAATGATTCAAAAGGGGAAAAGTGATATAAATGATGTAACATACTTATAATGTTCTTTTTTCATAAAATAATGGGAAGATCCATATCTTCATGCATAAAAATCACACTTCTGACTTCTCACATATTTTTAGAATTACTGGTTTTGAAGCAAGCTATCAGTCAACAAAGACATAATCAGATATGGAAACTATGAGAGAGAGGAATGCCAACAAAGTAAAGGGGGCTTAGATATAAACTGGTTGTTTCTATGTGGTCATGAATTGAGAAAAAGAGTGCAGGTAATCTATTACCTGTATGTGTGGAAACATGATAGAGATGACCAAACACTTTATACACATATAATTATGTGAAGAATTCTATAATTAGGTACAGGGCTCTTTCTTAGTTCATTTGCCACTAAATATAAGATCTAATGTAAGGTTTGGACTGCCAATAAAAAAATGCATTTGATATTCCTAGCCCAGATAGTATTATAAAAGTTGGGGCAAGACTCCTCAAACCATTAGTTAGTTCCATTTCATGTAGCATTTTTAAAAATATCAGAGGAAAACTGAGGAAAAACTCCTCAATATAAGGTAATGGGATAACAACACTACTGTAAAAAGAATGGATGTTGGGTAAGGCTTTGTCTTGTCTTAATTGATTCATATTGATTATTACAGTTTTCACTTTTAGAAAAGAAGGAACATACAGGTCACTTTCAAAATGACATTAGGTCAAGAAAGATGAAGGCCATGCCAAGAGAAGAGACCAGAGGGCTGCACATCAGAAGTCTCTCTGTCTATTACGCCGTGTCCTTCTGAGACCTGACCAAAGTTATTTCATTTCTCTTGTCTGGTCCCCACCTTCCCAAGATCACCCTTGTTACAGGACTTAATGAAACCTTTTAAAAAGTGTAAAACTTTAATGTTTTGAAATATGGGCAGATAAGAATTATTCTCTTTTGGAAAGTAGAGAAAGTGGAGTCAGCTCTTACAGTGAAAATTTGTTAGCATTCACCATCATCCCAAATGTTCACAAGAAGGGTTATTTCAGATTGCCAAGATCTACAAAGAAGGGCCCCAAATTTAAGAGAGAACCAGAAACAGCTGTTCCCTTGTCATACTGATCTGTAATACAAGCTTATAAAGGGGGAAATATCTCCAAAATGGTAGCAGCAGCTTGATGGCACAAGCACCTGGATAGGCCCTTCACCTGACTTCTGCAGGGGGAAGGACTGGGCAGTGGATTATGCTCCACAAACTGCTTGGACATTTGGCACTCAGTGATTTTCAGGTGTACAAATCTGGATTAGCAGCATAATTTAAAGCTCCATTTAAAACACTTAAAGGCTTAACTGAAAGTTACTCTGCCAGCCTGTTCTAATAGCACAAGTCTAGTTAACTCTCCTGCAGGTATGAGAGGTATAAGGATGACTCTGGTGGATGAGAGGTAGTTACAAGTAAGGCCTGTCTAAACTTGGAACAAGCAAGAGCAGTAGTTGTGTAATGTATTTTTATATTTAAATTATAATATTAAGATGGAAATCACTTTAAAATTTCAAAATATAGAAACTTTGCAAAACTGTGTGCTGTGACAACAACCTGATCTTCAACCATTGAGTAAAAGTTGGCAGGAATTAAAACTTAGGCTTATTGACTTAACTGCCCTATAGTAAAAAAGCATATCCAGAATGGCAAACAGCACTTATACTCTCCTTTATTACCTAAGTAACCTTCCATGTAACAGGAGAACTTTGCTGTGAAAGGCATCACCATCTTCTTGGTAAAAGTCCCTAGCCCAGGTAATTCAGCTGCCTTAACAGAAAAGTATGGGGACCAACCTAGAGACATGACGTCCCTAAATCAGTGACACCTAGACCAAGAAATAGGAACAGTTGCTAGGAGATAGATGTGCAGAGATTACCGTGCATAACAGAGCTGTAGTTACTTACTTCCTCTAGCCACCTGCCCCATGGTTCTCTGGTTCCTAGACTAGGACCCTGCTCACTGCATTGTGTTCAATAGCAAGTCGTCATTGCCATTCGTGGTCTACTCCAGTATATAGCTCAATGTCTACTACAGCGTCAACTCAAGAGCCAGACTTGTATCTGAAACAATAGGAATATACCCAGCATCACCCATTTCCCTTTAGATAATGCTGAAGAAATGCAAGTTTCAAACCCTCTGTTTATTATCTGCATTATGAAAAATGCCATCATTTCTTCACTGCGTGTTTTTATTCTATGGGACTTGTTGCTTTCAGGTATTACGTCCTGCATCTGGGTGAATCTGTCTTTATGGGTGACACAGTAAATCTTTGATAGGATTCCAAACCAAGGAACTGCATTTATTGCTATCAAAGGATATTAGCTTGTATAGTCCTGAGAGATGACAGAGCACCAGGGTACTGAGTTATCTAGCTCACAGATGATAAACAGTAACACAACTGGAAGAAAAATCCTCCTGGAGCAGAAAAACACACAGGGTGCAGACCCAGGGTCACAACCCGTGCTTGCCAAAGGCACAAAATCTCTTTGAAAAAGAGAGAAATGTATTTTTTAATGGAAGTTGTTTCATAATGGAATTTTACAGAGTGGGAAGTGTTCATAAAAAGCTTGAGCAAGACAATTGGCTTTGTTAACCACAAAGGGTGGAGAGGCAGCCTAGGTAGTCTGGAGAGTATCCTTGCTTCTCCTCAACAACCATAAACAAATAAAGCAATATCACTTTGTTATTTTATTATACAACTAGTAGTAAGAACACTAAATAACCCATGGTAATATAAACAGAAGCTTTGCTACATCCCACATATCAGCTGTCAGGCAGTTTTAACTCTGCTTGTGAGAATCTGTTTATTGCCTAAAGAGAGACCAGCATTTGACACCAGCACAAAAAGCTGCATTTTCCAATGTTTTCTACTTGAAATCCTTGACCTTAGAATTGTCAATAACTGTCCTTAGGTGTAGGAACACCAAGATTAGTTAAATTTTCAGTCTTTTTTTTTTTTTTTTTTTTTTAATTTTTATTTCCTAAGAAGCCTTTCTTTTTCTTGTACACTAATGTGTGTCTGACAGTCATCCTTGACATTGATTGTCAGGTTGATTTATATTAACTGGATCAGAGGGAGAGTTATCCTCGGCGGTTCCCTGTGGGATTTGTCACTGACTTTTGTAACAACAGCTGCTATGGTTGTTGTCCTGTTTTTAGGACCTGCTTTCCACCAGGCCTACAGCAAAGATGGTAAATAAAAATGATGATTGCACACTAATGCAGTGTTGCTTGAATGCAAGTCTTTTTGTCATCACAAATCTATGACTGCAACAAGCAGTTATGACTTTAGCAGAAACACCTTCAAGTCACTTCTTTGACTAGTACTAAGGGTAAAGAAAAGGAAAAGGGAGAGATGAGAGAAAACATTGTGAAACTTTGGACTGGATTAATTAATCACTTCTAAATGACTCACACATATCCATGAGCTAAAAACTTGCATTAATTTCTTTTCTAATGTCAAATACTGGACATTTCATGTGTCTCTCAATTACATCACACTGCATATATATGGTAGACACAATTAACTGTTTAAATACTGATCTCTTATAAAGCCCAAACCATCATTACATAACATAATTTGAGAGTGTAGAGACACAAATCTTTCATCCATTCTCAGCTCCTTAATATTATTTAAATGTAGATTAGAAGTTATATAAATTCTAGGAAGTATTTTAAGATCCTGAGGGATCACACAGGTTCACAGGTAGTGTGGAGTAGGTAATCTATTCCTCACAAAAGTAATACTAAATGTGCATTTGAATAACTAGAGAGTCATGAAAATTTTGTTAATATTGGATTGTCACCTCAATAATATCCAGGTGTGAAGTAATCGTAAGGAAAGTGGAAAATGCATGAGAGAAGTAACTACTGAACATGAGAAAATGACAGATAACTTTTCTAACAGAAAGGCCAACCACTAATTAAATTACAGACTGTGGTAAATTTATAGCTACAGTTTTGAAAAGTAAGGTTATAAGATCATTTTTCAGGGATCAAGGACCTATGAAATCATATTGCTATTTCTTTAAGAGAAACCAAACCAAATTAAGAGTTTACCTTTCCTCTTACACCATCACCAACTCTAATTGGATCACAGTTCATTTTTCTAACATTTGTATTTTATTTGCATTGTGAGATGCAACATGGAGTTGTGCAGAAAGTCAGTTGGAAGAGCTCTGGTGTAAAGAGCACAGAGGTGATACAGCAGTATTGCAGGCCTCCTGTAGCTACCCAGTCCCTGTTCCCCCCTCTGTTGGTTAGTACAGATGGTGATGGGGATCTGGGATTCTGACATAATAGGGTCACACAGGCCCCAGGTTTTGACATCAGTGAGAGGCAAGGTCATGCAGCAAGACAGAGTCATCCAAGAGACTGGGTCTCAACTTCACAAGCAGCAGAGTTGACCAGACCCAATTAGACCATAATTCTTGATCCTGGCAGGCTTTTTTCCTCACAGACCCTGTATCATCTGCCCAAGAATAACTAAACTGTGAGTGAGAGTCATTTGTCCAAAAGGAGACATCATGTGCTTGGTGCGTGTGAAATAACCAGGACATTGTGGCATGAAAGTGGGAGGTGGGACACGGTGCAGCAGGACACCACCACCCTCATGAAGGAACAACTGGGAGGCAGGTACTGAATCCTGTGCATCAGCAGACAGGTTTCAAGTACTAATAATTAGAGTAGTAGGCTTGGACAACTGACTGAAGATATGCATTAAAAAATGTCTATTATAAGCCAGCTGACTCACTGGGCCTCCATCTGTGCAAGATTTTGTCAGAAGGAGGGAGGAGGAGAAATGATCTTATAACAATTCAAAGAAAACAAGCAAAACTGTAGCAACTTGCTCACCTTTGTATCACTAGTGCTTCCTGTGGCACACAGCAGCCTGTAATAACTGGATGCAGTTGATACAATGGTGATTGAGTGGAAACGTTAGGACTGAGTCCAATTGCTCTTAGATAAGGCTTTATTCATTTACAGCCTTGTAGACAGTATTGTCTAATGTTTCTTACATCAGAAGGTGTTTGCATATTGTTAGACTTTTTAGTGAGAGAAGCAGTGGGACCACGGGAGGAACAAATAGGTGTCTGGAATGAACAGAAGTTTTTACCACATCCTGAGCAGCCCAGGGTAGACACAGGGATGACTCTCCAAAGTTGAGGTGAGGGTAATGACAGGGGGACCTCATGCTTATACAGGGGACGATCAATGACACCCTTGAACACGTACCTGTTTCTGCATGTGTCTATATTATAAAACAACTAATAGCTCCAGTCAGCTCTCCTAGTCACGGGAAACATCATTAAATGAGTTCATAATCTTGAGAGAACTATGTTGCATGGAGATCTCATATGTAGTGTCTTCTGTGAAGTTTTGAAGAGCTTCATCTGAATAATTTCAGTGCAGGATTTTTAGTAGGATTGGTGCATTAAAGTGGAAAATGTGTACACCAGACCGCAGACAATTTGTGACTTGATGACTAAATGACAGTAGTTAATATGGTAATGAGCTTCCTTCTGGTAATTCTTTACAATAAGTGGCAAAACATTCCTAATTTCTCCTCTGTAGTGTAACAGTTGCATTAGTCACAATTAATTACACGGTTGCTCCCATGAGTGTCAGACTTGCATTAATTGTATAATGATTTATTTGGCTTCCCACCACACAATGGCATGCAACAATTTAAAACTACTGGTAAAAAAGTTAACACAATTTGTCTCTAAAGTGCTTTTGTCTTAGAACTAGCAAAGAGATTTTAATCTGTGCAGTGTGTATGGATTGCTCCTTTTGGCTTCCCTGAGGAAGATATACTTACATGAACAGGATAAAAATGAACTGTGAATATACAGTTTATCAGCATAACAACAACAGATGCAGCAGAACTTCTTACCATTCCTACACCTTTCTGGGCAACCTGTGTCAGTGTACAACCATCCTCATAGGAAAGAAGTTTTTTTCACATCTTCAGAATGGATTTCCTATATTTTAGTTTGTTGCCTCTTGTCTTCTCACTGGAGAAGACCACCATTCCACACAACTGAGAAGAGTCTGGCCCTGTCCTCTTTGCACTTTCCCATCAGATATTTATGTACATTGACCAGATCCCATCTGAGCCTTCTCTAAGCTGAACCTTCCAGCTTTCCCTGCATCTCCTCCTCTGATAACAGAAGCCCCACTCGCTTAGCTACTTTTGTGGCCCTTCCTGGATTCCTTACATAAATCCTTGCCTCTCTTGTACTTGTTACACTACGGATATGGAACAGAGGGGAAGGAGCGTCTCCCATGACTTGCTGGCAACACTCTGCCTAATGCACTCCAGGACGCTGTTGGTATTCTCGCCACAGGGAAGCGCTGCTGTCATTTTCAACTTGATGTCCACCAGGACCTCCAGAGTCCTCTCTGAAAAGCTGCTGTCCAGCTGATTGCCCTCCCAGCCTGATCTGGTTCAAGGGGTTATTCCTGCTCAGGTAAAGGGCCCTTACCTTCATGAAGGGCATGAAGGAATACCAGGGGATTTACAGGCTGGTCAGTCTCTCCTCAGGCCCTGTGAAAATGGTGGAGCCATTAATCCTGGAAAACGTGTACATGTAAAAGACAGGAAGATGGCTGGGAGTAGTCATATAGATTTACAAAGAAGAAATTGTGGTTAATTTTCTGTGAGGGTTAAGATCAGCAGCACAAAACCTATTTGAAGACCATTCACGGTGTACCCCAGGGGTTGATACTAGTACTGATCCCGCTCAACTTCATAATGACCTGGATGATGGGACAAAATGCACCTTCAGCAAGGTAACAGGTGGTACAAAACTGGGATTTGTGGCTGATACACCAGAGGGTTGCACTGACATTCAGAGCAACCTCAAGAGAGTAGAGAAATGTGCAGATAGGAGCCTCATGAAGAACAATAAATGACATATTGTATTTAAACAAATCCAGGTTTTAATGTGAATCTAAAATTTTCCTTTCCTAACAGGGCTTCTATTATGAACCATAGGTAGATAACACCTTACCCCGTCTTAATGGGTATAACCACCCGAATAGCTCTTCCATACTACCTCAAAATACACCCTTTACCATGCCTTATGACCTCTTCTCCTCTCCTCAAAACAAAGTACCATGTCATGAACCCCATTTCCCAAGTTTCTAATCTTGCAACATTACTATTTAGTTTTACCTACCAAACTCAAGCCTAGCACCCTTCCATTTATTATGTTGCCAAGATTTATGAGGAGTCACCAAGGAAATTGTTCTTCAATTTCTTTTATCCAAAATGCTGTCTTAAATCCCACACGAATCAAGAAATATTTCCCATGACTAGCAATAGCAGCACTGGTTTCAAATGTACCCATTAAAAAGCGCTGCTATAATCTCTATGGACTGAAATGAAAAGCATGCCCATAAATCATTGAAGGCTTAATGCCCAGTTTCTTTGACATGCTAGTGAAAGGAATAAGTCACCATTATACCTCAACCAGCCTTCCAGAATCCAGCCAAACAGAAAAAAACAGCCTCTTAGACTTGTTCCAAGTTCCTTTCAAAAGCCTCAATATTTTAAGGCTTTATAGTAAGTCTTCAACACCTTGGGTAAAGATCTAATGAGTCTTCAGAATCTATCCAGTCAGGATGAGGAACAGGAAAGGTAAAGCAATTTAGTTAACAGGTCCCAATGCTTTATTTGATGGCAAGTGTTATACAGAAGTACAGCCTTTTCCATTTGGTAAACCACAGCATCGGCAATGATTCTGCCTCTTTAGGCAATTTCATCCCAGAACTGAGTTCTAGACTAAAATCATAACTGTGTGATCCTTAGAAAAAGGAAAGTTTAGAAAGTTAACCATAAACTTTGACTTCAAAACAACCTTTAGCAATAATCTTCCTCTCAGTCATATGACATGTTGCATGCAGCAATAAATCTCATTGAAAAAAATCTAATCTGTAGCCATTTTTAATCAATATTAGCATACTCCGTTGCATAGAAAATCGCAACCATGATGTTCTCCCCTACCTTTTACTAGTTTTCCCTTACTTTCTACTAGTCCAGAGTGCGATGCAGAATATTCACATACTGAACATTCCCTTTTCCACACCTGAACTCCAACTTTAACTCCTACCTTATTACCACCTTGCAGAGCCTTGGACAGTCTGTCTTTTGCTTCTTGATGACCCCAGCCCTTAATGTAGGAGCATTTCATAATTCATCTAACTAAATCTATTTTCACTCCAAACTAGATCTATCCTTAACACTGCACTCCAGTGACTATCATTAGTGTTGCTTCCAACATCTGCTGCTCCAAGTGTCCATAGTAAATTTTGCTGCTTGATTCTTGTTGTCCCCAAAACTGGTCTTAACTCCATCCTTCAATCTTGTTTTATTACGTGTATTCACCTTGAAGGCATTTCCCTTACCACCTCTACTAGGATCAAGCTATAAATTGCATTTCTCATTTTCCCTTGTCCTGAACCTTAGTCTTTAAGGCTACATCTAGTCTTCCCCCTAACACCACAGTCTAGCAATCCTTATACAACACAGAAGTAACATTGTACAATAAAGATTAGTTATCACAATCAGATATTCTGCTGGACAATGTAGAGTCCAGTAAGAGTCCTATAGTTTCTACCTTTTGGATGCCAAAAATTCTCACTCTAGTCCCAACTGTAAATATAAAGATATGACCCTGGTCTTAAATAAACTAACCTTACAGAAAGTTCTTTGTCACCATTATCTTACACTGGAAAACTTGGTAAGTACTCTGGCTCCCCAGCCCTGTTATCACTGCATGTTTGCCTTAAATCCATTCTCAGACATGGTCTTTAATATTCCAGTGACTCCTGTTATCAACATCTAAGTTGTCTTGACCTCATCCTAGCGATACTAACTTTACATCAGCTATGTTAATCCAGCAGAAAACCTGACTTCTGCTGTCTAGAGTCTAATCTAGCCTTCAATCAAAATCTACTTTTAATATTATAGATCAGTGACATCAAACTCTGAATACCTAAGCCATTCAGTAATGTTGGATTGACCAGCCAATAACCTCTCTCTCTTCAGATTTTTGCTATGGTAATGTATGGCTGTGTCTAGCCCCATCTCCAGTCTTAGATATAGCTGATCTTGGAATAAACTATAAGACATCTGCATTTGTCAGCATTAAACTTTGTCCTAACCCTACAGATCTGGTAAAATCTATCAGCAAACTTTATGGCCATGTTACTGTGTTACTCTAATTCAAACTCTATATGGCTCCAGTGTTATCACTAGTACATGTACGACTTGTGATCCTCCTGGGAAGAACCTTCCAACCATACTGGATTTTCAGTGATTGGCCAATAAACTTATCGTCAGTTTATGTCAGCTTAGATCCTAATTTTTGACATTTTTTGACACAGTTTTAACTCCAGCTCCTTCCTGAGGCTGAACTAACATTCACACAGTTTGTCATCGGGCACAGAGGATTTATTTGTCATGGCTTTGGCATATCAGCTGTCAGATGATGTTCCTCAATGAAGATCATATATTTTTGCCAAATGGGCCACCGAGGTCAGTGCAGATATACTGCACTGAGGTTACTGCATATATCGCTCGTTTTTCAAGTCCAGTTATCACCTGGGGGAAGGAGGATTTTTAATACCTGCAAATGAAGAAAACGTTTAAATCCGATTCTTCCTGAAGCCTGTGGCAGCCAGTAATGACCCTGGAATTTGGACTGGAACCAGCATTATTACCTTTTCTTTTTCTTCCCCCAAAATATGTGTCATTCAATTGGTATTAAAAAACTCTAAAACTCATGAAAACAAAATAGTGCAGAGCAAAAAAGGGATTTTGGTCTTGATGAGAGCAGGTAGCTCCTGTTGAATGATGGAGTTATTTGCCAGGGTGAAGTGGGTTATTTTTATCATAACTCTCTTTCCATTAGTACATTCCCTGCTGGCTTGGAGGATTATATCTATTTTGGCTTGGAGGATTATACCAATTTGTTTTGCTACAAAATCAATAAAAATAAAAGCTAAAATGACAATTAAATCCAAGAAACCCCAGCTGGAAAGCATGCAGAATTCTTCTTTTCTAATTAAAGTCTGTGTGCAAACCACAGCTTTGCACAGGCATTAGGGAGGGAGGGAATAAAGGGAGCACGCTCCCACTAAAACATTTACTGTAGCTGCCTTTCAGACCAACCAAATTACTGCAAAATGTTAACCGAACACTGTAATGAGCAGAAAGGCCTGCAATGCCTCCTTCCTCATTTTGGAAAGGGGAGGAAAAGGCGAGGTAGGATATGCAGAGGGCATTCGTACACCGTCTCACAGTGCTGAATGTGAAAAATGTGCAGCCTGCTCTGCAGTCTGTTGATGTCAGCAGAAGATGAGTTCAACGGGCTTTGGATGATGTATGCAGGGTGATTAGGAAGGTGCAGTATATACCAAATAGTGTTTCCCTCTTTAGTCTTCACAGCAGTAAGCAGTTGCTGGAACTGCTGTGCTGGGGCCAACGTGCAGCAATGCGGATGCTTGAGCAGACATACAAAAACAGAGGCTTTCAGGTGTGCACAGCAGCAGCTGTGGCAAGCTGCTACGCCTCCATCTTCTCATTTAGTTTCCCTTGAAGCAGCTGAGGTAAGCTGCTAGCACTCTTATAAAGCCAAACAAAGATATCTCCTAGAAACAGCAACAAAGCCAGAGAAATATGAGAGTAAAATACATAAGAGAGTAAAATACAGGTAAGTAAAACTCTGAAATGAGGTGATGCAGGGGAAAAAGTTCAACAAACTACATCATTGACAAAGCTCTCAGCCATAACAGTTTAAGTGTGAAAGCAGAGAGATGTATGAAAGATACAGGAACTATATTCCTGTGGAACTAGTTACAGTGCTTAATCTTTGGACAAAACTATCGACAGGTCTTTCTTTCTTATTAGTACCATATGCTGGACATAGATATAGGAGTGAACTACTTTGCTACTTTGAAGTAGCAAAGCTTAATCCCAAATTTACCTGCTGTTTTAGCACCATATCCCAGTATCTGCAGCACTGGTTGTCAGTAATACTTTACAATAAGAAGACACTATAATTCGTGTGAGGTGCTATTGGTGATGCCACTATTCATCTTAAATGGACAGGCAGAATAAAATGCAACTTCTGTATGTCCAGTGCATTATATTTATGCTATTAACCTCTAGTATGGAGCTGGAAGTAACGGAATAAATGTTGAATGACTCTCTTTGACACTACTGCCCCTCGAATATTGCACATTTTTTTTCAGTGAAATCAAAGACACCTCCTGAAAGTTGGCCCTACTGACTGTGGAAGTTTTCCCTTGAGTCACAGAGATACATTGCACCAGAAATCTTACAGCTGAAATATTCCAAACAGAGCATAAGCAACAATTGTCCCCTGAAAATACTAAATCTTGCCATCCTCTGAAAATCAGGATTCAAGTATCTAAAAGAAAAGATAAAAATACTTTTCTATTTCAACATGGTCTACAAATCACATCTACTGATATCTCAATCAAATTTTACTCATGACTGTCTGTGCCTGAAGATGATGGAGTCAAAGCAAAGGTCATTGCAAAAGGATGTTGATTTGAGCAGCAGGGGTTGTCTCTGGGGCATGTCCTCTCCCAGAAGATATCCAGCTGTTCCGGGTACTGCAACCTCAGGAGCTATGACAGAAATATCCTAACAGGTAGAGGTAGACCTGTCTTGCAGAACAATGTTATTTAAGCTGACAGAAGTACTGTACCCTTAAGGGTTATGCAGAGGGGGCAATGCTGGCATAGTTATCATGACAGGAGAGTAGGAAGATGGGTTTCTTTCTT
The DNA here is from genome assembly GCA_034781795.1 of Crypturellus tataupa. Classification (NCBI taxonomy): domain Eukaryota; kingdom Metazoa; phylum Chordata; class Aves; order Tinamiformes; family Tinamidae; genus Crypturellus; species Crypturellus tataupa. The sequence goes on from JAWLRI010000411.1 coordinate 24,911, forward strand.
TTTATTTTTCTTTCTCCATTGATATTGATCTTAACAGTGAAGCCCTCATTTAGAATTATATTTGGCTTGAGAGGGATTCAAAAAGGAACATCCCAAGCATAATGTTGGGATTACTGCTGAGTGACTAGTAAAGACAAAAATTGCAATGAACCCTGTGTGCTCCAGTGGATTGTATTTTCTGCTCATTCTTCTCTACTAATGTCCTGGCACAGATTGCCCATCTCCAAGCAAATATGCTGTTCTGTGCATAAGTCCAGCACCTAACCTTGACAGTCTGAGGAACATGGCTTTAAATATGTTATCGTGTTCATGCCTATCCTTCACAGTTGAAAAATATTAAATCTTCCCTCAGTCACTTACTTTTCATTGTGTGAAAGACAGATGGTTGTGCTGGATCATTCCACAGCAGAACAGATGTTGTAATTGAGGACCCAAGCATTCCGTCAAATTAATTAGACTATTCCACTGATCTGGCTAAAAAACAATTGGGTGCTGCCATTTCACATGGGTCTTGCACAAGTTATCCTGCACCCAAGACCCTGTTACATTCCCTGTTTTTGAAATATAAATATGATCAGTTGTTCTTTTAAAGTACTTAATTATATGGCTGAAATATGGTAAAAAGGTGGCATATGGATATCCACCATTTAATTCATAAGTGGTTGTTCTAAAATCCATATAGAAGACTATTCTTGGACTAGTAGGCCAGAAAGACTTAGGACGTAGATGCTCCCATATCTTTTATTTATTTTTTTATTTATTGTATCTTGGGAACAAAATTGTCTCTTGCGTCTAGTATTTTAGTTTAATTCTTTGTCATCAAAACTTTCCAGACACAAATTGATGAAACATGAAATCATTGATTATTTTATTTTTTTGCAGCATTTCACAGTTTCATTTATAAGCTCAATTGCTGATACTCAGGGTTTTATGTACCTTTTTATCTTGTTGCTGCACTGTTTCTGGGCTCAGTTTCTTGCTACTTAATGGAAGCAGGCATGGGGAACAAACGAAGTTTATGAAATGGACAGTTTGGGTACAATCTGTAAGAGACAGATAACATCATAGTATTATGGACCACATGTTAAAATGTAGTGTGCCTCTTTTCAGTGTAAAGTATTTATCTTTGGTGCAACATCAAAAGAGATTTTGTCTGCAAAACTTAAGTATCCTCAAGAAGATGCCAACAGAGTTTACCTCTAAAATGTAGCTCTTCAGTAAGAAAATCATGGAGAGAGCTCCTGAAGTCTCTGGACTTAAACACACTGTTAAAAACGATTTCTGCGTATAGGTAAGTTTAAAAATGTGACTATTATGGCAGGCAGAAGGTCTTCATTGTAGAAATGGACTTCAGTTTTCTTTAAGGTATTTTTCCTCTTTAAGATTAGACACCTATTTTGATTTACTACTGGAAAACAACAACAACAACAACAACAAATCAGACATTGTCCAGTAGTGTCCTAATATTTCATGGTAGTATACAAACAGAATGTGGGTTGCTACATAAAAAAAAAATCCTAACATTATCCTTCTGAAATACTAAAAAGAAATAAAAAGCCCTGGCATGGCAGGTTTTGTACCAGAAGTTTATTCTCTCTTTTCAAAAAGCCAAATTAATGATCTATATATTCAACTGATGTAAAGCTGTGTTAATCTATTAATTTAATAGAACAGTCTGATTTATACAAACTAAAATTTGATTCTAGTATTCTTTGTCCATCTGCATAAAGACCTAATTGTTTGTTTTCCTTGCTGCCATGTTTAGGTAGTTTTTGAAGCTGGGGAATGAAAGGCATGTGCAGAAGACACAAAAGCTAATACTGTGATAGTTGTCAGAATCCACAGACAACTTTCTGTTGGGAAGGTAGTAGCAGTCAAGTATTTGTGACAATATGTATGTTTGTAAAAATATCTTTTTCCTTCATTATAATAGCACTACACAAGTACAGATTTTTTGATTTCCAGTTCTGAGCTAACCGTTGCAGTCAGTGTTTTTTTCTGAAAGAGCTCCATCGTAATGTCTCCTTTGGATCCTTTTCCAAGGATTATCTCACTCTCTCTTAACAGCTTCCAGCGACTCCTCTTCTTTCCTGCACACAGATTAATCCAGTCAGTTTTTAACCCTTGGCTTTGCAATTGATGCTTAAGGAAGTTCTTTCTGTTCTCCATAAGATATTTCTTATGGAGTCGCATCATAGCCTGATCAAGGCACCGTAGCTGTTTACTGCAAAAAACTTTCAGCACAACAGTACTGGTTTATTTGAGTGACCAGTCTGTTGCCAAAGGTGAAGTCCATTTTTCCACTTATAACTCGATCATGTATATAGACGTAGTGTGCAGTTCCTTTTACACAACGATAAGGAGACGTGAGCTGGTTGTACCAGCTGGTGCTGGAATTTGCCTTCAACCACAAGTGCTGGTTAAACTGGACTCTGAATGCACGGCTGCTTCGTGTTCTTCTGACACACAGGCAATCAGCTGTGATTTGGACTCCTGGAGCAGGTATATTTCCTTTCCAGGAGAGAAGTCTCACGAAGATACAGGATGCAAGCTAGCCTGCTGAACAGGGCTAACATGGTCAAAAAACCTGTGTGTCCACCACCGGCCAGGCTGCTACATACATGTGCAGGTTCATAACGTCTTTTATGGTAGTTTTTTCTAACAAATGACACTTGGTCTTTCTCCAGCCTTGGGAACTGTGTGCCTTTAAAATCGCCTCCAGCTTGAGAGAGGAGAGTCAGACTTGAGCCTCACAGAGATATATTTTTATCATTTTGAGAAAAATGGGTCTGATTCTAATTCCTTGTGCTATTCCTCAAGTTAAGCAGCACAAAATAAGCCCGTAGTGCAATTAAGGTTATTTCAGGATGAGATAACAATTTCTCAGTCACTCATCAAGTGTCTTTGCCAGCCATTAATACAACTCCCGAGTTGCTAATGAGTCTTGATCTTATTTCTGCGCTCACCTTTCTGAGGGAAACCTTCTATGAAAATATTTAGTTCACTTAAGTTAGTTGCACTGTCCGGCTAGCTTTGTCATTGAGTAAAGGCGAGTGAATTTTAACACTTAATGAACATTAAGGAAGTGGGAAGAAAACTTAGCTGCCGAAGTGCAGCTGGAGACTGAAGTCTCAGAAACATAAAGCCTTTTTTTATTTAAGACAGGTAAAGAGCATCAAAGTAACGGGTAAAAGGTTGTGTTTTAATAGAGTAAACTACAGCAATGACCATTTCAGTCATTTTCTCTCATCGTCCTTGAAGCATTCTCTCATGTTTCCTAAACGCAGTCTGGATAGGAGGTAGGAAGGGGGGATTCCTACAGAAGATTGGGAGATGTTTACTCAAAATAAAAGCCAACACCTCTGCATTGCTTTACCACGCACCAGGGTCAGCAGCTTCCCCAAGTCTTCTGTGTGCTGGGAACAGGTTTTTGTTTATGGGCACAGAGATAAAAATCGGTAGGACTGATTGTGATAAGCTGAAGATATGAAAATTAGTGTATCTTTCTCATATATGGGTAGGCAGTGGTCCTATGTTTTAAGTCCTTATTCTGTTGTAAAACTTTGAGCAATGTCAGTTTAGAACAGTAAAGTTTTCTTTAGAGCATTTCTTCTCTTGGCTCTGTTTTGTGATTATTATATCTTCAGGGGAACAAGCAACTTTTGAAGACTTCCTAAAGATAGAAATTTGCTTTAAACTTATATCAGAAAGTATTAACATGGTGCAAGGGGCTTTCTTCCTCCATTACCTTCAATCACAACCAGCACATCCTTCTTGGATTTTGAAGTAATATATCATACCTTCATTTTCATAAAGGGAAATCTGCACTTAAGTACCAACGACCTGCAGTACTAATCCATTATCAGAATGCTGTTATTTGATAATGCCCTGGTGTAGCAGTGCAATCTATCACCAGAACATAATGTGCTACTGAAGTGTTTAATAAGCAGAAGGGATTTCTATCTTTCCAAAGAAAAGCAGTTTAAAGTCTTCAGATTTTTTTTCTGAAACTATGAACAATTTGAGTCAAAGGCACAGTTTAAATTGAATAACTGTTTCTTTTATGAAGGAATTTCAGGCTTATTTGAAAATGTGCTGTTCCAATATCCAGGTCTGACATTAAAAATAAACATAAATAATTAAAAATCAGATAATTAGAAACTTAGTGAGAAATATCAGAGCTTCATATAGTGAACGATGTGAGTTGCTGTGTTCCCTCTGCATCTCCTACTTCTTATATTATTATTCTCATCGAGATCCCTGAAAGCATAGATATGTTCAGCCTGACTTTAGTCTTTTGCAGTGCAGATTATTAGTCTCATTTTATTTTTTTTTTCTTCTTAAGTCAGAAGAAACTTTGGCAGGTGCTTTAAAACATGCTCCCTAAAGACTGGAGTGTGCATTATCTTATCATCCATACTGCCTTCATGTGCTAAAAGAAAAAAAAATAATCAAGACCTAAATCTCAGCTTGGAGAAAAAGAAAGAGGCCTGTTTCACTTCATGCTGTTGTTATGGCATCTCTGTTGTGGTGGCTTATGCAGGGATTCCCAGGTTTGCCCTAAACAAGGTCATTAAACCCTGGAAACAGCATATCCAGAAAGAGATCCTTTCTGGCCAATTTACTCTAGTGGACTAAACTGCTTCTGTTCGAGTATCTCTGCACTGTACTTAATCTCTTATTAGTTTTTGTGTCTGACACATTCTTCTTTCCCCTCGCTAGTGAGTCACACTGTTTTGCATTCTGTGCTCGATTTTGCTTATGCTGTTTTTGTGCAGATGAAGTTCAATTAACTTCAGTGGCGTTATTCCTGAGGCCAACAAGGGGCCAAGATAAAGGCGTCTTTACTTCAAGATGAATGCCTATAGAGATCTTAATAAGGCAGCTGAGTAAATGTCATAAAGTTGGCTAACTATGCTCAAACCACGCTTACCAAAAACACTAAGGTATCCACAAACTTTTGAAATCTCAAAACCTCAAGGAAAAAGATGCACCCACAGAGGTGCATCGATTTGCCTGGATAACTTAAATTAAGTATATCTCACTAGTAGGAGATTCTGAGGCCTGCTTAATCAAGTCTCATATTGAGCTTCTAGTATGCTCAGGGTAAAAGATGTCCTTCAAAACAGAGGCTTCTACCTGCATGTGGGGTTTTCAGAATGGGTAAGGGCAAAGTCAGCACTTCTGCGGTGTCCAAATCAGAGAAGAGAGGAGCACCTCAGGTCTCTAGCACTGCTGAGCAGATACCAATGCCTGATGGGGTATAATGGCTTTCTGGTATCGAAAGTTATTGGTTCCTGGACAAAACGAGAAAAGGAAACAGATACATCGGGAAAGGTTGTTTCTGCTGGGAGACAGAAGGATGTTTTGAGTTAGGCTTCCTGATGCAGGTCCTTGCTCAAGAGCAGCCAGAGAAGAGGGCTGCAGGGAAGGAGAGGAGGGGTGCCTCAGCATTCAGATCCAAGGTCAGGCTTTTGTAATCCCTAAGAAGATTACAAAATCTTCAGGTTCCTGAGACTAAAACATTTATTTTGCTGGAGATTGACATGTGGATGAGTTGGTTTCTACCAGGAAGAAATTACCACTGCAACTGAGGATGGCTATGAAGGGTAAAGTCAAGAAAAGGGCAAAGAGTCACTGACTACACTAGGGTGAATGTGATCTAAATTCCTGTCCCCATTCACTGGGGCAAATATTCAATTTCTTCTATATGCCTCTTCCAGGAGAGGAAGTTGCAGTTCTGAACTGATAGATACCAGCATTTTGCCTTCTTTCACTGAAACACTGAATATCTTCTGATACATTCTATGCTTGTATTGTAATAGGTGCCAAAATAATTTTCTGCTGATTTAAGAGAAAAAAAAAGTCCTTTTATTATTCTGTTTTTATAACAAACAGAGCTAGAAACTGACACATTACTATTCTGGAAAAAACAGCTGAGGAAGTGAGGAGAGTATTTGTAATTTCAAAGAAACCTCCAAATTTTTTTTTTTTTTTAATATATAGAGAGATCTGAAAAGCACTTGTAACAATTAGAAGTGCATTTTATTGTTTGTGATGTACTCTCTCAAATGAAGACAAAAAGCCTACGTACTCCTTGGCCACTTTTTATGATATTTGCTAATGTATATGCCAGTACATGAGGGTATTGAGATAGAGGGACTATCCAAGGAATGCCCTCAGCATTTTCTCCTCAATGCCCCATCAAAAAAAGGAATTAATGATGATCACTTTTGTAATGTACTTTGAAAGCCAGTGGTGAGAAGGTATGACATCATTTGATCTCCAGAGAAAAATGATGCCCTATATACAGAAAAATTACTACTAAGGACCAACAGGCTCAGGAAATTCCAAACTACAGAGTTAACTGATTCATTGGTTCAAACAGGAAGTGACAGATTTTGTGTGAACAGCATGTGGCAGAAAAATTCAGCCATCTGCAGGCAAAATCTGAAGATTAGTGTAAAACTCTGGGATGAGCCTCTGACTTCATGGAGGCCACGGGACCGGCAGCTGAGGGAGGTCCACCTGGTCCACCCTGACTGGAGATGCGATGCTGCAGCTTGGGGAATTACACACTAGGGCCGACTTTCTCTGGGTATCACCATTCTGCAGAAGAGCAATGACACAGAGCACCTGTCCACCGTGACTGACTCAGTCCTACATCAAAGCTCTCCCACTCCTAACAGACCAGATTTCTACTGATTACATACAGAAGCTTCTATAACATCAGAAAAAAAATAGGCCGAGTATCACTTAATATTTCTCACAAATTCTAAGTTTCTTTTTTAAAAAAACAATATTTTCTCCTATAAACAATTTTTCAATTGGATTCTCCATAAATTTAATTTCTCTAAATGAATGAATTTCTTCCTTTGGATCCATCCCCTTTGCACATTGCAATACAGTGGTTCGAGTAGTTTCGTGTCAGGTGTGCCCAGTAGGGCAGTTTTGCCATGGGAAAAGTAATGCAGTAAACAAAACCACCCTGCCAGAAGTCTGAATGAGGATGTCTATGTAGCCCTGAAATTTCCTGAAGACACACTTTCTCCTGTCATTAGTCTTTCCCAGTGCATTTGGGTTTGCCTTGTCAGATCTCATTAACTGTTATTAGAGAAATCATATTAATTTCTGTTGAAATTTAGAGTCTAGTAGAGAAATTTAGATGCTAGAGAGGGAAATTCCAGAATTTCCCAGTACAGGAACAACAACATTATTCTACCTTCAAAATTAAATTCAGATAGACCATGTAAACCAGATTCAGAGGTTTCAGAGACATTTTAACATTGGTAGAGTCTTCTTGTGTGGCAATGTAATATATGAACTACTTATGTAATATATAAACTACTTTATTTTTCCCTGCAAAAGTTCCCTTGAACCTATATGACTTCACTTAGAGAGTGTTAGAAATGAATGTTCTTAATTTGAAGTTGAAATACCTTTGATCATGCAACAAAATGAGATCCTCAAAGATGAAAGAGCTCTGCGCTGCTAGTAACTGGCAGAGCCTATGATAATAATGATCATTTAGGTTTACCCACAGAAAAGAGACTCCAAGTTTGGAGCAAATGAGTACTAATACCATCCATAAAATTCACATCGCTGCCTCTGGCACTTTCTGTAGTTTTTAGGGAGAATGAAACTATCTTTTGAAAGGATTGGGATGGTACATAATGTGTCCAGCACGGACTCCCATTTCACACAGACATCTGTTCAACTCGGTGGATGTTCGGAGTGAACAGGACACAGGCTGGGGAAGGAGGTAAGGAAACAAGGTGGTCTCACATAGGCGATTTAGGCTAGCAGACGTACAGATCTCTTCTTCTTGCTTATCGATAATCTGAAAGGGTTTCTCTTGCAATAATACTACCCTTAACTGCTAGATCTGCTAGTGCTCCAGCCAGATGGAAAACATTTTGCTGATGTTCTTGGCAAGCCTTCTCTCCTTGTGTGCAGCTACTATCTTCCCTGTCACTGCCTTTTAGTGTGGATCTCCTGCTAGTGAGGCAAGGACACTGGTAGGGAAATGGGACGTGGCAGTACGTGAATACAGGCAGGATCTGCTGTAAGGTGCTGGCTGGGAGAGCACTGCTGTGTGCAGGCACATGACTTTAAGGGCTCTGAGACCGTGTGGATGTTACCATCTGCATGTGTCTTGCTGTGCGGCGAGCAGAAGTGCAGCATGCAGGGCTGGCACTTGTGTTTAGACATCCATGCCAAATACCATGCTGATTTATATCCTTTTCCTTTTCACCTCCCCAAGAGGTGCTCTAATTAAAGAAATTGTCAGTAGTTTGCCTCAAAATTCATTATCCTGCAGTTCCTCTTAGAGTCTGCCAGCTATAAGGGCTGGTTGCAGACCGACTTTTGCTCATTCCCATTCAGGGGATTCACACATGGCCCCTGCGGACCATGCTTAGCAGGACTCCCACGTCCGTATCACTGCTGCAACAGCAAGGAGCAGAAGCAGTGCCAGGGCGTGCATTAGACACTGGAAATCTGTCTACCTTAGCATTAAATTATCAACAGACTCAGAATGGTTTTGATTTGAGCTGACTAGCACTCTCCCAAGCATTGCATGAGCAGGTTGGAGTTAGCACAGGCAGAGGTGTGACCCTCCTACCTGAAAGGGTGAGAAAGGTTTTCAGTTGGCTTCTGGGCAAAGAATAATCCTGAGCACATTTCATTTACTAGCTTAGAAGTATTCAGTGGAGCTGTGCTATTCAGAGGCTGCTACAGTCTTCATTCATCCAACAGATGTCCCTAGAAAATGTCCCTCCTGTCATTGCAGAAAAAGCAAAACCATTCCAGAGCATCACAGCCAAGGGACTGCTTTTGGTTTGTTGTCCCTCTTCACAGCTAACCCTGTCTCTGCCACTGTGTTGGTACCTGCTGTGTTCCCTAGGGCCATGATGAACTGCCTTTGGTATTTCAGAATAGCTCTCCATTGATTTTTAAAGTAATGCTGTGAATCTGAAACAATTCACACTCAAAACATGTTCATATTTTTAATGAAGCAATCACAGTTTCCATCTCCATCATTGTTATTTGAGTAGAATTTCTTCTACAGATCTGAGAACCCTGCATGCCACATGGGAGTTTGTGCCTGCAGCAGACTTTCATCACACTTTATTGGAAAAAATTGCTCAAGAATTCATCCATTCTTCTTGTTTATTCCTCCTCCATCCATAATAAACCTTTTTTTATGTTATTGCTTTTTCCGCTGAGATACTCAGCACAGAACTTATGAATAAGGGCAAAAAGAGACAGAATGTAGCCACATTTGTGACCTACACTTTGTGAACGATAACCCCTCTTCTGACATTACTTTGGTAATCCCCAGGGAGCTTTCCAAAATGCAGATATTCTCTGAATTGTTGTGCCTTTTCTGTAGTGTGTTGGAGGCTGTAATCCCAGCCTGTCGCAGGGTTTGCAAGGAGGAAGCCCTGTTGAGGTAACACTGCTGGTGTCTTAGTTCCTGCACTGCAAGGCTCCACCCTGTAATAAATCAGAGGCTTTTAAAATATTTTTACTGTCTCCAGCCCACTTACTAGCAATTGAAATATAGGGTGAATCTAATGTTGGCCCTCCAGAAATATAATAGAATAGCTGACTGACATATAAAGGAAAGGGCATTCCTCTCCTGAAAACATCCTCATTTATCCTTAACAAATGAAGACAAACTGAAAACTGAAGAGAAACTGAAAAGGTAGGTGATCTTCAGACTTCCATTACACTTTCCAGCTTATCCCTAAAAGGCAGAAACACAGCATCACCCTTTTCGGTCTGTTAGGGGACTGGTTTCCTGCGCTCCTATTACGCTCTCTTCAACACTGGCTCTTTGTGATAGAAATAGGTTGTTTTGCTCACACTGGCTGAATAGTCAATCCAAAGATAGCGTCAAGGGGTGGCATCAGGCACTACCTTCTAGTACCAGGGCCTTGGCTGTGCTGAAGGCTCTGCACACTTGGGAAAACTCAGGCCAGAGGCTTTGCACACAGGCTCTTACATACTGAAACTGCCAAGCAACAGTTTCTCATGTGCTATCAATGCAAAATACTTTTGGTATTGACTTCCCTTTTATACCACAATACTTTGTTTAATAATGACGATTGCTCCCTCACTCCCCTCCCACCCCTCTAGCCCCATAAGCAACCACAGCAAAGGAATCATGAGTCTCTCTACATTAATATATCTAACAATCTTGGTCTTGAATAGTTAAAAATAACTTGGCATGTTTTATATTCCACGGGCATGAAGCAGGTAGATGATGACTGAATGCAGCTGGGAATTCATCTCACCTAGTTCAAGCAAGATGTATTATTCATGGAGAGTCAATGAGAAGGACGACTAGTCAAGCCTGAGAGTCCATTAAAAAAACAAATGCTGATCCATGCAGGCAAAATTGATTGGAGCTGCTTTGTGTTTTTCTACGCTGCAGCTAATATGAGTAGCTCCAACCGAAGTCAAAACCAGTGATCCTTCTGAGGAACCTTTGGGACCAGAAGGCTAGTGACAATGGGAAACAGAGCGTCCTTGCACTTAACAAAAAACGATAAAGAGAGGAAGGCATGACTGCCCATGACTACTGGAAGCCATTAAATTTAAATGAAGTGTTAGTAAAGTTAAACCTAAAGGATTAAAGAAGGTCAAGAACTGTCAGTTCAATACTGGCAACAGAGAAGATGTGTTCAGGCAGAACCAGGCTTTGAAGCTGTCTATGAGGACAGTAAATCCACACCAATGGCAAAGTCTGTTTTTCAACAGGGATTCATTCTGCAAGAGGGAGTCAAGCTTTGACTTTCTGAGTGTTCCCAACAAACACCCGCTGACACAATGAAAAGTCAAATTTCTGAATAACTCACTCTTCCAGGCCCTAGTCCTAGTCAACGAGGCAGTAGCTGCTTGTTTCCTGAAAGGGGCAGGAGGTCCTTGGTGGGATCTGGAACAGCCAGTGCTAACAGAGAGTGGCGTTCGTGTTGTCTGCTGCAACTCCCTACTTGTTCAGCAGGCCTCGGTTCAGCCACCCCTAAACATGTATTTACTGCCTGTATGCATTGCTGTTGATACCCACCCACGTTTAACAGCTGTGTGCAGGCATCCACATCTAAGTGCTGCAGTCTGTGTGCTGCCCAAGGAGAAACTGAGCTGTCTACACAGAAATGTTCGGTAGCACGGGGCATGCTCTAGGTGTCCTGACTAGCCTCTAACTTCTCCCAGAGAAGATCACAGGCATCCTGCAGGTCTTGTTTTACATTTGCCAACCTTATTCAGATTCCACAAAGCATCTGAATTAGATGCCTAAGTGTAGCTGAATCTATCACCTCATATCTAATTTTTCTGCTTTGGACTCCAACAGAGCTCTGCATGAACTTCCAGGACACAGTTTATCAAACCCAAGGCAGATGTCTGAGATATGTGTGATGGGTATTAACTGCAAGGCACATGTCACATACAGAGGCTAGTCCGGGACAAAGTGCTCCATAAAGGATCGCCTTCTCCAGCTCAATGACAGCTAATCACCCAGTTGACTCTCAGGATGCAAAATGGGGACACATTTGCCAAGAATTGTAGAGAAGCACAGAATGCCTGACAAAACAGCTGAATATCGCGTGTCAAAAATGGCTCAAGTTTTTCTATACCTACAATATACATCAGGTCAGAGTTTGATCTCACTTTGTGTTAATTCCTTTGTTAACTTTGTAAGGAGGGAGTTTGTTTTTAAGCATAGGTCTGGCAGTTGGATATACGTTGTCATCAGTTTACTCTATCGATGAAGTTCGAGTAATAAAAAAATTCTTCCTGGTTTGTACAATGATCTGAAATGTACTTTTAATAATAACACTCTCTGCATGTTCTTCTATCAGCAGCTAATAGTTTCCTCTGTACTTCTCCTCAAAAATGCTACAAATCCTAAATAAAGGCCTGGTCCAGCACTCACCTGTGTCATGAGAAGTGGCACATATCGGAAACACAACTGGATTCTTTTTACACTCCCCAGAGGAGTTAAAAAATTCAGAATATAATTAAACTGAATTAATTTGTTTGGTATTAACAGCACCAGATTTAGCTGTAGCTAAAAAAGGATATTATTTCTCATCAGAGAGACCTCTAGGCTGTCTCAAAACAGCCCAACTGTTGTGTGGATTCTGTGAAATCCACAGCAGCCTAGATGCTGGTTTTAGGATATGCTCTGATCAGGACACGGTTCAGGAGTGAGAGATGCACCTTTCTTGGTGACGGCTGTAGACAGACCACAGTGTTTGTGTCATCAGCTGTCTCATCACTGCAGACCTTTGTCTCTTCCAAGAATGAACTCAACCCAACACCTTGACCACTGCTCGGGGAATAGTAAAGGGCACATGGCATGACAGCTACTGCATTCTTGGCCACAAATAACAAGGATGGGGTTCATTGTCCATCAGTAGGAATCTGAGGTGTCCTATGATGGTCCTTTTTTTGCAATATCTGTACACTAAAAAACTGGACAGAGTCCAGCAGCAGGCTGGTTAGAGACTGAAGCATGTGATATGTGTTGGAGGTTGGACAAGATGATCTCTAGAGATCCCTTCCAACCTCAACCATTCTGTGATTCTGTGAAATGACTTTATGTAATCTGAAGAAAAATAGGCTGAGGGAAAATCTGATTGCAGTCTTCTACCTCAGGAAGGTGCTTTATGGAGGTGTAAAGGGAAAGGTTCAGAGCCTACAGATACAAGTTGCAGCAAGAGAAAACCTTGTTTGAATAAAAGGGGAAAATGTTTACAATGGTTAAATATTTGAACAGATTACATAAACATGTTGGGAAATCTACATGCCTGAAGATTTGCAAACCTCAATTGAATGAGGCCCTGAGCAACTTGATCTAACTTTGAAGCTGGCCCTGCTTTAAGCAGGTGACTGGTCTTGTTCACCTCCCAAGATCCTTTCTAATTTCTGTAACTTTATGAGTTATTTATATACACCCACACATGCATTCCAGGCACTGGTTATGTGTACTATAAATGATTTCACTGAGCATCTGATTGGTGACTTAATGCATAGTTATGCATTACATACACACTCAGCTACAAAACTACTCCTATCCCCATCATGTGTTTGTCATTTTCAGAGCTACAGCAATCTGAAAATGATTTGCAATCTTTCTGACAGGTTGCAAAAATATATATGGCCATCTGCAAAGGCGACTTGGCTCAGCTGAATGATCGGCTACTTGTTTGTGTTAGCCTGTCAGTATTGGCAGCACCCAGCGCTATTCCATATTAATCAACCCAGTTGAGCAGCAGCAGGAGACGCCTGCCTGTTACTCATCACATATTAAATTTGTGATCAGCATGCACAGATGTAAAGCATGAGCATGCAGCTGAAACAGGCTCGATCAGCTCTTCTGCGAGTGCCTGGAAGGGGACGGGCATCATGAGACTTGCCATTCACCCTGGGCAACGCGTCTTGGCAAGTGCAATGCTCAAGTTCTGGAACTGTTACCGAAGACTCACCCCTCTGACCTTGCTTGCTAGCTGAGATAGATTTTGGCATCTCCCCTTCTGTGAACACTTCCATATAAAATATTTACTTGGCGTTTTGAGAGGTAGGCAGAGCAGGCTGAGCTGACTATTTTGCACATGGCTTGTATGCTAATAATGAGGTTTCAGGGAGATAGTCTGCTGTCAGGTACTAATAATTAAAAATCTGGAGTCAAATCTCATCAAGAAACATGAAAGGAATGTTTCAAAGAAAATGCCTATGGCTGCTTCTGAGGCAACTGCATGGATTCAGGTAAAAAGTTTGCTCAAGAGGAGAAATAGACATCTCAAATGTCTGTTCACCCACTTGAGAATTTATAGCAAAATGTTCTTGAAAGCCATATAGTGGTTTTCTGAAAGATTTTACTTTTTTTTCTGGACAAAATTGTTAAGTATAAAATACTGACATGAAACCTGTTAGTTTTCTAAAAAGGAAAAGGAAAGTGATAAGCATAGCTTTTTGTTGTTGTTACAAAATGAATGAATATAGCAGGAGAGTTTTATTTTCTTTGTTTTCTTTTAAATCATGGCTACTAGCTCAAAGGAAAGTTTATCAGTAAGAACATTCCTATTGAGGATAAAGATATTAGAATACAATTGTCCTTTTGAAGGAAAGTCTAATAAAAATAGGCAAATTTTGCTTTTCTACTAGTGAGCAATATTCTATCAACCAAATAGAATGCCTGAGTTTCTTTGAATTGTACTCAATTTAGGAAAATAAGAACATGAGGATCAGATGAGGAACTGTTATGACAGGACTTCATTCAAATGTAGATGATACATTTTCATTGGTATAAAAAGTCCTTAAACACACATATTTCCATTCTTAGAAGTAAAGAATAGTCAATACAGAAAAATAATTCCAGAAAGATAATTTACTTCCAGGGTATAATAGAATTAATGAATTTCTACTGAAGAGACATTATTACTTTTGTACAGATTTTTCCTAGATAAAAATCATGTTTTGTTAGATTTGCATTCGCCTGATCAGTCCTCAGTCCTTTGGAGATTTCATTATTAGCTCTTGCTTAAAATGGCTAAAACCAAGTTCTGTCTTTCTCCCACATCCTCTTCCACAATTTCTTTTCTCAGTTACTCTATGGGCAATATTTACTTCTGTTACTAAATTTTCCAAGCCAAATCTCACTTGAGGCTCTCACTCCTAGTATTGGTTTAATACTATGGGTTGTGTCTCTAAATCTGACTTCTTCTTTCCATTTACATGTCTAGACACAGATGTCTCATTTCTCAATAGCTGCAATACAATCCTTTTGCTCTTTCACCAACAGTCTTACTCTATCTGTATGCACACAGAAATACTATTGTGAAAATAATTTCTCTACTGTCAGTGTAACCAGGTTGTCCTCTCCTTTTGAAGGTCCAGGCAGCAGATCTAAGCTCCTATCCTTATATTTGTTGCATTTGTTACAGCAAACTCCTGCTCAGTGATTACTTTTCCTAAACTGCTGGGTAATAATAGTAGTAGCAGTAGTAATAATAATAATAATAATAATAGTAATAATAATAATAATAATTTTCTGCAAATTCTAATAAAGCATTTTCTGGTGCTCTATCATCTTTTTCCTATGCAGCAGTGAATTACTTAAAAAATGCTCACAGCTGGGCTATGAATGCATCCTGATATAGGAGATTTCCTTCTATCCAGACAACCTCCAGCTATGTTTTTATTGCCTGTGCCCCAAACATGAAACCACTTGAATAGACTTTCATTGAAAGCGCTGACTTGACGGAGACCCCAGCTAAAATGCATCCAATGGTAGTTGGATTTTTTTTTTTTAATTTATACCCACTTTTTATCTTATTGGCTGCTTGTTTTTGGCTTGGCTGAATTATTCTCATTCACCATCCTCTGGAGAAAAATCCACCGACTGCAGTAACATCTTGCTTAAAGGAGGGTGGTGCTGAGTAGAAATAACAACTGCTGTAGGGCATGGTAGGCTACTAAGCCCAGATAGTGACTACAGCAGCAAGATATTTTAATAATCTCTGTTTTTAAGCCAGTGGGAACCTGTGATTAGCAAGAGAAGCTAAAAGAGAACTGGGTTTGTTCGGTCTTAACAAGAGGGAGCTAAGGATTGGGAGGAGGTCTTTCTTCTGTTTGCAGCTGTCTAACGGGAGGCTGTAGAGAAGACAGAGCAAGACCCCACTTGGAAGTGCACAGTAACTGGACAAAAGGCAATGAGCACAAGCTGCAGCAAGGGATATTCTTATTAGGTGGTAGGATGCATTTTGCACTGTGAGTCCAGCCAAACCTGGAACACGCTCCTCAGACTGTAGGATCACTGTCCTTGGACTCAGTCAGAACTTGACTGGGCAAGGCCCTCAGCAAGCTGTTCTAAACGGGATCCACTATGAGCAGAAGTTTAGAGAAAAGGTTTGACAACCTTCTGAGCACAAATTATACTGTGCGCCTAACCTTGCGATTTCCCATCCATTAGATCAGCCAGCAGGGATCAGGCATACGTTGTTTTTTGAGGTACTAAAGTGAAGAAGAGATCTCCTTCCACTAGACCTGTGCTGGTACAAATTCAGCTTGGGTGAGTATCAAGAATAACATTGGTAGAACTTGTGTATTGACGAAGATTTTTGGTCTTGAATAAGGTAGATATTGTTTCTTAAGATGCCCCTCCTTATTTGCCACATATTTGCCACTGATCTTCAAGCAACTTTTAAAATATGAAGGTGGTAGAAGCTATGAGAACTTCACTAGGAGAGATCTTCACATTCACCATTGCCAGAGAAAGATCCAGGTATTTTTAAAAATAGATCCCAGGTCTGAAGTTACCCACCATCCAATGAACCACTTGTATGCATCCCAGGACATATTCTCAGCACAGGAAAAAAAATGTGCAATAAAGAGAATTAATTAAAAACCTTTTATTGCAGGCTAAACTAGATCAAGTTACCACATACAAGCTTTGGTCATGGAATGTAAACAAGAGCGACTGCAGCTCAAATGGCAGGTGCAATAAGTGTACAGTTTGTGAGTCTGAGGCCCATATTTATGCCTTCTCACATCCTTCTGAGACTACCAGCATCTGTGCAATGATTCAGTGAAAACATTTTTTTAAATTATTTTTTCTTAGGTGTTTATTTTTTATATTTTAGTAAAATTTTTAGAGTTCCAGAATTTTCAGATTTTTTTTTAGGTAGTTTAGGTTTTTTGGACATTTCCCATGCCACTATCATATTAATATGTCACCTTAAGTTGCTTGAAAAGTCATTGTGATTTATTATCACAATGCTAAGTAGTTGATTGTGGCCAGCACATGACAGACAAGAGAGCTGGCTTCATCCTGTCTCCCAAATATAGATGAAGAGATTATTTTATTAGAAGGGAACTAAGCAAAGAGAAATAAAGCAGACTACTGGACATTTTCAAAGTTAATTCCAGGCTTCATACCAATGGTTTCCATTTATTATTATCCATTTGTATGCCTTTTTTTTTGACAAAATATCCAAAGAGAAAACAGTAGGTACCTTACTGTGATCTGATATCCCAAAGAAATCCCCATTTAATCAACTGCTAGGACTCCTTAGCTATAAATTATAATTATGAATCTATTCATGCTAAGGATAAAAACAAACCAACCTTTTAAGAAGTCTATTCAATAGTTCCTACAGCACATAAATCCAAATTCCTCCATAGATTATATGATTCAGACTTCCTCTCTTTCAGGTCAATTAACTCCCACTCTGGAGCTGCCTGTTTCTCTCTTGGCTACAGAAGCCTGCAGCAATTACCTAAACTTAGGACAAATGCATGTAGATGGTCCTCCATCTCTAAAGACTCCAATCTGCACATCACACCTGCAGAAATAGCAGAGACCATAGGGGCAAGATGGTCCTGCCCCAGGTGAACCTTTGAGAGGAGTGGGGAGGCTGAGAGGTGCCTGCCCTCAAAAAGGGGCACTGCAAGGTTAGAGGAGCTTGTCCTTGGGGGTTGTCGTTAACTGTGCATATCCTGGTGAGACTAGGTTCTGGACTTCAGGGAGGTTCACACTATGTTTTCAGCAGCACCTGATGCTCACCCATAGTTCACGTGTCTGAATACAGCTATGTACGAAGTGCAATGATGACAATAAACTCATGCCACATCGCAGATTGCCAGTACGCATTGTGTGGTAATTTAAAGTGCTACCTCTGGAATCAGTAATATATAGAAACTGGGTCACTGTTACTCTGAATCAAATTTGTTGTTATATATATATATATATATATATATATATATATATATATATATATATTTCCTTCAGAATGTAGAGAAAAAAAGATAAACAAGATGAGGTGACAGTTTCTCCTGAAATGAGGCTTCAGTGTTCCTTCTTCCCTCTCCAGTTACTGGAGAAAATAGAAAGAAAGAATTCAAGTGGAAGGGTTTTATCATCCACCATAAATATCTTTGATTTTCCATATTATAGATTTCATTTTTTTCTCTCTTGTTTAAAATAATAGGAAATAATATTCTCTAGGAACCTGGCAATGTAATGAATTCAGAGAACTGCATGATTTTATGTTTTTGGGTGTTTTTTTCATTTAAGCCAAATTCACTCAGATATAACTAGGAAAACCTTGGCATTAGTACTTCAACATTTTGCATTTTACTCTGAATAGATCATCAAAAGTAATCTTTAGACAGCACAGTAACTCTGCATTTTAGTAATGGGCTTAAGGTGAGGCTGAGCAAGCAAGTGGAAGATTTATATAAAATAAGCTGCAGAGCTCATAAGGTCTTAGCATCTTAAGGTTTATCAGTGGCAGAAATAATTCTGAAAACCCAGGAGAAGTGTCTGCAAATGAACACATCAATACGGCATAGTAGCAAGTGCATCGGGCAATGTGAAAGTCACAACTGCTTTCCTAAATTCCAAGCATTCACAAGCTACACCTCATTAATATTTATATTAGAGCCTGATAAGACCTGCAAATATTTAGAGTTTAATTAGGAAACATTCTAATTAAGAAAATGTGTTTTTAAGTGCTACTTTGAGTTCAGCTGGCATAGACTGGACAAAGGTTGATGTTTCTAATTATTCAGGCCGAATAAGCACACTGATTCATACAGAAGAGAGCAGTATAAGCCCAGCTGATTGCTCACAGGTACTACAGTAAATGAATGTCACTCAAAAATGTCATCTGAAATCTTTTTCGCTGCTAGAATTCACATTTAATCATAGTATCAATGCTTGAAAAACATACATGTGAAAATTTCTTTTGCATGGCATCAGCTAATCAAGGTTTGGAAGTCCATAATAGAGTTTTAGGAAGTCTACTCAAAGTACCATTTCTAAGGACAGCCTCAAAACGAACAGTACTGTTAGGAAATTTGTTAAAAGCAACAGGTCATTGACAATTCTAATTTCACAACTAGCAAGGCAATAGTTGTTACCCATGTTTCCTCTACTGTGTGGCCATCCTCAAAACGCCTTAAACAGTTGGCAATACATTTTTGGTGCTAATAAGTAACAGCACATTTAGGAGATGGACTTTTGACAGGTGACTATTGAAAAGAGCAGCTTTGGTCTTTGATGACAAAGGAATATCAAAGGATTAAAGGCCACGTTAATGGGGATTTTCAGTGTCTATTTCTGGACACTTTAAGATATGGACTTCCTATTCATTAACTTATTCAAAAATATCCAGGACTACAAGTGAGATCCATTAAAAAATGCCAAAGCAGTGGATTTTTATTTCATTCTCTGGTTAAGCAATGAAGCCTAGGGCATACATATCTCTGTGGATTTCAGCTGTATCTTCTCAGAAGTATTGATCATGTGTTAGGAAGCACATTGGAATACAGCTGATTCCTTCTAGTTAATTCCCAGGGTAATCACATACCAAATTTATAAGATTCTATTAGAAAACTTATCTTACCCTTTTAGTCATTTTTATTCCCAATAACAAGCCCATAAAGAATGATTATATCTGCAATATTCCTAAAAGGGGCTGAAATAGAAGGAAGTGCTGGCCATGCAAGATGCCTACTAATTGCAGACTGTCCTATTCCTTCTGCATTTTAAGCTACAGCTCCTACCTGAAATATGATAGAACATCCAGACAGTTGCATGAGTTAAGCATAAGAACAGAAAACTCACAGAATTCTGTCTAGCTTTAATTTTTGTGTTCAGAAGCAAAGGTTTCTGTTCAGAAACATCCTTTCTGATGGATGCCATGAAATGCAATACTCCCAGAAAGAGAAGTAGGTCTTTCAGTCAAGTTCACCTTGTAAGAAGTTGTGAAGATTGCTACTGATCCTTTAAGGAAAAGGCAACATAAGTAGATATTTATTTTGTCATTAAGCAATAAGTAACTGTGACTTAATAATAATACTATAATTTAACAGAGATGAGTGTACACTTAAAATGTTGTGTGAAATGACTTAAATTTCTGCTTATGGAACTTCCCAAGCGCTTTGCTTGTAAAACATCAAGTGAAGAAGACTTCCAAGTTGTAGTTAAAACAAGTATACAAAAACTGTCACTAGTGGAGGGCATTGTATTATTAACATGAAGATGAACCCATAACATTATTAATAAACATTATCAATCAGACAATGGCCCCAAGATAGAAGAAGGAGTGGTATTGGCACCAACTTGTGTTGTGAGTGACATTGCTGTCATTTACGTTGTTGCAATGTTGTAGTCTTTATTTAGTAATTGGAGTCCTCACTGTATATTAAAGATAAAGAAAGGAAGCTTCCAATAAAGTAATTATTGAACGCTCATAAACTCAAAATGTTCAGCTGAACATTGACTGAAGAATGTTACCTCGAATACGAGACTGGAAAGCTTGCGAATATGTCTTGGAAAGCCATAATTATAAAGGCGTTAAATACATAGAAATCAGAGATTTTTTTTTTTATGAGGTTGTGATCAGCCCCACAATCTCCAGTCTCCCCAGCTGCAGATTGAATGAAAAATCACAGACTAAGACCAGTCCTGTGGGCCAGACTCATGTTCTATAGTTCCTTAGGAGAGTAGATTTTGTAACTATTTTTCCATGTTGAATCCTAAAATATTTTTCTTCTGTAGAAGCACAGCATCCCATACAGTAGGTTTGAGCTCATTGAGTTAACACAGACCACAAACCCAAAAGGATAAAGAAATTCTTGTCACCCTGCACCACACCTCAGCCTAGGCACTACTGCCTGGCTCTCTCCAGGAGTATATGGAACAACATGTTATTTTCTCTCTCAAAAGCAGTAGCAGGGACTCACTACGGAGGGGTGACAGATTTTATTCAGAAATCCTTCCTCTGCCCTATAGCAACTCAGCTACAGCCCTGCGACTTGCTAGTGCTGCAGGTGAGGAGTTACTGCTCAACAGTGAGGCATTACCTTACAAATCAAATTGCATCATAAACTTCGACACTATCCTGTGAAATAGTAAGAAGTTGATAGCCATAAATGATTATCTGAGCTCCATATATCCCACTGGCAAACCGCCTTTGGGAAAAACTGTTCTACTAAAGATCTATATGAAAGATAGGGAACTATAAAGAAGACATAGAGTTACTTGTTGTTCCATAAATTACTGCAATAAAATTCAGTGATTGCCAAACATATCCTATGTGTGTGTACTATGAAACTCTCATCATTTAGTTTTCTGTGTTCTGTGTCTTTACATTTCCAGGGTCTGAGGCCAGGAGAGATAGCCATCATTTCATCACTTGCCTGAGCTATGTTTTTAGTGGGTAGGGAAGACAAATAGTGTTCTCTTGTGCAGAATCAGCCACTACCTTTAGTGTTTTGTTGCTTTCTCTTCATCCAGAATAAGTTATTTGGTCACAGATGGGTGCTTCTCTATGTATGGAAAAAGACAATGGCAAGAACAAACATTTATATGGACAACTTATTTTGCTTACATGTTGGCAATGATAAAGATACACAGGCAACATGTGACATAGAGAAGAAACACAGAATTAGTATAAGATACTAATAATATCTTGCAAGGTAGAGATAGTGTTTTTAGAGGTCATGACAATATATTCACTTTCACTGAGACTGCTTCAGTGAAGGTCAATACTCTTCATTATAATGAAGACTCTTCACTAATTCCTCTATTACAGAAAAGATATCCTCCTTGTAAGATCTAAGATATAACCATAATTTGCCTTGGACACAAATGTAGGGCTGAAGGCTTCTTGAGGTATTGAGTAGGCGGTGTCAGGCAGTGCAGGGTTGAGTGCTGCCATCTCCAAATGCTCTGGTAGATCAAGCATAAGTGATTGTTGTACACACACTATATCCACATTAAAAAAAACCTGAAATATGTCTGACCATGATGGAGATTCTTCTTAGTTTCCTTATTAAGAAAATACACGGACATTAGGCAAAAATGAACCCAGTCTGTAGCTGGGGTGTGGTAGTGAGATGTTAAGATAAAATTCTGTTCTCTTACTGCATGCTGATTACCATACTACCAACTTAAAGGATGCTACAAGTGTCATTACACATGACTGTGATAATGTAGAGCTTTCCTGCTTTTGTTAGACCACCACCATTCAGAAAGAAAATGGGCTCGAAGAGAGCAATTCTGGTCCTATTATTTAGGCGGAGAAGAAAACAGAGATCACTTGTTTAAAGCTGAGCCAAATAAATTCTCTCACAGATGCACACTGAAAGCTTGACTGTAGCTTAAAGCTGGGAGTTCACGGAAACAATATTAAGGTGGCTGGATGAAGTTTCTGACATCTCATTATCTCAACATAATGCTACGTTACTCCAGTGCACAATCTGTTGTTGTTAAGATAACTCTTCATGATGTGAACTGTTTTCTCTTTAATAATGATACCGACTGCAGGTGCTACTGGTGTATTAAAACACCACAGGATCCTGCTCATACAAACTACTGTAATCTAAACGTACATCAAGTGCTCTTAAGATTTGTGCAAAATGACATGACTGTAGATCATATTATTATATTTGCAGGCTTTTGGTCAACTAACCAGATTAGATGACATATTGAAAACGACTCTGTGTGTCATGAGGAGGAAAAGTTGACTTTAATTAGTATTACAAGAGAAGAAAAACATAGCAGAATCAGAATTTTTTTTTTTAAGGGATAGTATATTCAAGCTGTGGACAGCACTGTCCTAAAAATCCTATAATAAAAGAGTTGCCTACTTACAAAGAGAAGTGATGACTGGTGATTTACTTATGACTGTGATTTATGGTTTTGATTTATGGTTCATAATATCAAATAGTCAAAAAAATGAGAATATATCTGAATTCTTAGTCTTTTTAGCCATTAGATCTGGGAGTCTTTCTAATATACAGCATTGACTGATGTTGTCTGTCTATTTGTTGATTAACTCCTGAAATCAATTTGGAGCTAATTTACAGCAAACTGGTTTTGAAAGTAGATCAAAGAAGGATTTGAGAAAGACTTTCTTCTATTTTCTGGCATGTTGGTCTAATAATCGGAATAAAGAGGATTTCATAAGACTAAGGTGATTTAAAGTGGATCATTGGTAAGATATTCCACTATGTACATATGTAAAAGATAAGAAATAAGTAGATACTGTGTCTCTTTTGAGGCTCTGAGGGAAAGAACGATTTTCATCACATATCCTACATGCTCTGAATGATGTAACAAGACAGAGAATGTGTTTCAGAGTAGAAAGTGTTTCTTTTAATTTATGGGGCTTTTTCTGCCTCTGAGAAGTGGGAGTTAGAAAGGGTAGAGATAATTGCAATTAAAGAGGAAACAGACACTGCTAATGACATTAAACAATATCAGAAGATTAGGGGTTTTCCAGACAAATGTGCATTTTGAATTATGCAGTGTCTGTAATTATGCAGATCCTTTTCCTAACACAGTGCTCCCACCAACATCACAAGTTCGCTCTACACTGACACACGCAATGCACATTCCTATTGCACGCAGAACCTGTCAGTAAGCACTAAGACCTCTGGAACTGGATTGAAAATCTGGCACTGTATGGCTTGAACAATCTTAAAGGAAGCCTGGGGCCATGCTCTGGTGTGCCTGGACTTTGAGATAGGAGTGTTGTGAGCTGGAAGTGCAAAGGGAGGGCGATAAACCTGTATTTGCATTTCTGATGACACTTTTACTTAAAAGGAACACCTATAAATGGTTTATACGGAGTTAATTTATGTTGCCAACAAGTTACAGGCAACATACAAGAAGGCAGTAGATGAGGAAGAACTATTGTTTTAGACAGTCTGCTCACCTGATGGACTTGCTCCAGTTGACTATAATTTATTAAAATGTTTATTAATAATGTAGGTAGATTTAAACTAAATTAATATTTTCCTGATGACTACAGCATTCCCTGCAGAGGTTTGGGTAGTTGGATTGCCTCTGCATGAGCTGGGAAGAAATATCACGTTCTGTCAAGGGGAATACTAGGGCTCTTCCTCTAAAAGCGGAGGGTGAATGCAGGTTTGTTTTTAGAAAGATGGGCTCTAAGAGCACAGCTACAACAATATGGATGTCTTTTAGGGCCCTTATTTGCAGTGACTGTGGAGAAACAGTGAGTGTTAGTCTTGGAAATGGTGCAATGTTTTATCTGATACAAATTAATAGGCAATTCATGGAGCTGTGACTGTAGCCACAATCACCATCTGTGGTCAGCCCCTTCAGTGCTAAGCTACAGACCTGCTCTTCCTCTCCTTGACCAGGTTATCTGCGGTGTGACTCAGCAGGACGGAGAGGCTATGACTTGAACTCAAGGCCAGGATAGGCAGGTAGATATGGGCATATATGGGGCAGAGAGGGAAGAGGAAGGAGGAAAAGAGGAAGGCAGAGAAACAGGTGGCATTAGCATGGATTACCACTGTGTCACCCAGAAGGCGAGAACTCACAGTTCTCTGACTTTCCAACAAAGCTTAGGAGATTATGTTCAGAAACCTTTCTTTTGACTGAATGAGGAGTAATTGGAAAATTATACTCGTTAAGAAGTATTGTAATTTTACTCTTTCACAGCAGTATTTTTCTGAGTATTTTTAAAAGTAATCCTGTGATGTGCACCTATATAATTAACCTTTTGCTCACCTACAGTTTTCCTTTTGTAAGCCTGCATCTGCTGCTGATACATATGGGTAAGACTAATCCCATTAAAAAGGTTATACTGATTAGAATTTACCATTGACCTTTCATTTTCACATAGGCCGTGGCTTGCAGTATTCTTTTCCACTTATTTGGTAATAGTTGTTATGGTTAGTGATGGCTGTGCTGTGTCTTGCAATAAACCAGACGAAAATCTGTCCCTCCTTTGGGCACGATAGGTTTGGGTTCCCTGCTCTAAGGGGAGCTGTGATAATTGCTTCACTTTTTTCTCAGATAAAGTTTTCTTGGGTCTGTGTTTCCTCTGTGTTGTTGACAGAGACAAATGCACAGAGAACAAAATCAAATCACAAATGCACCTGGAAATATCCCACTGCCTAACATGTCTTGTATGTGTCTTACTTCCTCTTATCATTGGGGCATCTGCATGGCTGATACGAACGAGCTTTTCCCTGGCAAAAGTTAAAGCTCCATCTACAGTAGATGTTTGGACTTACAATGGAAATTTACAGTAGAAATTGTAGAAGAAAGGCCCACTGGCAAATGAAAAATCTGGCAGGACAGGTTGGGGAGTAAAAGAGGGTTTATTATTATTGTTTCTTTGCTTCAGAAATAAAAGGAAGGTGCCAATATTTCAAAATGGGAATCAACAGGCAATTTAACACTCAGACAGCACGCTGTAAAACAATACATGGTGCCAAAGCACACCAAACAAAAAGGTAGGTGTGATTCAGAGAAGCAAGTAAGTTACCATGGCAAATATTCTGTAAAGAAGAAATGCAGTCCACAAAACAAGAATGAGGACTCCTTAAGAGGAAAAAAAATCTTTCTTATTATATACACACAGCTTCACTAGACTCTGTATTGGTTTGTTTTTATTACATATTGTCTGTATGTGGGAGTTTATGCATGTGGAAAGTTTGTAGCATTAGACCAGACATGAACGAGTGGGGAAAGATGCCTTGCTAGTATAAATGTAAAATGGAATTGTCATAGGGAAAGTCGAAGTTTTGAGGGAAAGAAGGAAAAGAGGAAAATACATTTTGCAGTAAATCAGTCAACCAAACAGAAGTCAAGATACTAGCAACCAGATCTTCATCTCAACACCAACAATGTGACTTAGGAATAATGAGTGGTTTAAATAATGGATCCTGTTCCAAACAACTCCTGTAACAAATAATTCCTGTAGATTTTTATGCCAGTACAACTGATTCCACAAATTGATCATCCATCTTGAAATCTGTTTTTAGAAACCAGAGAGGGTGCAGTTCCTTTTGCAACAACAGGAAATGCCCTAACCAGCTCTACTGTGCTAATTAACGAAGAGAGCCCTTGTGATAACATTTTCAAACCTGACATGCCAAGTTGATCACAGGCAACACGGAACTTGTTCTTTAGCAAAGGAATTCTCTTTAACTTTTCCAGCATATGTCATCCTCTAATACAGTAACTTCCTTGTCTTCAAAGAACAGTAAATAAGTTACACCCATTTGATGGTTAGGTAAAACATGGCAAACAAATTTTCTGTTGCGATCTTCTATGCTCAAAAGATTATAGAGATGCCTTTGGACAGATCAACTACACAGCAGGAGGTTCAGCCAGGCAGAGCACAACATGATGTAGGAAAACCTGTACTTCAGAGAACATAGTATGTCAAGGCTCACTCTGCTATAACTCAAATGTTGCTAAGAACACTCATGTAGCGAGCTATCCTGCATGTTTATCGCCATTCTAATTCTTGATTTTGCATCATTTTTAGTGACTAACAAAATACTTTGGCAATCTTCACTGTATTGGTGATATGAGGGTTAAGAAATTC
>JAWLRI010000411.1:54821-112770 GCA_034781795.1 Crypturellus tataupa
ACTGAAAATGACACCCTCTTATGCTGAAGGTATGTCCATCTGCCTAAGCTCTGCAACATACTTTATATGAGGAAACTGAGTATCTACTGCAATTAAAAGTTATTCAGTCTGCTCCTGAAGACAAACAAATTTTCTAGGGAGAGTAGGAGGCAGATATGCTGCAACCATGCTTACGCATAACAAGAAGCTTGCCTAGCAAGTCCTGCCACATTTCTTGCATTGGTTTCTTGCGTTGCCTTGGCTTACAGAGTGTTAACCACTACCTCAGTCCCTGGGTTTAATTGAGAAAGCTTTCACATTAAAACTACTTTGACTGCTAGTATTTCCCAAGGTGAACAAGGAAAATCAGGACCCACTCTTGCAATGTTTTCTATATGGTTTTCAGGCTTTCTCTGAGAGACCTAGAGCACCAAATATAAGCTGTTACAAGTAGTGGTGGGAGACTGGCTTTGCTGAGCCAAGGATTCTATGAATGGCACGTTCCTGAACCCCTATATGTGCTTATCTGCTGCATCACTCTTGACAAATTCTTTTTTGTGACCCTCTTTCTCTATTTCCTTCTTTTAGGTGTCAGTGTTATATACAAAATAGCATCATTTTGCAAGATTTGTAAATGCAGGAAAATCTCAAAGCCATTTGAAAACACGTGAAGGACAAAAAGCTAATTGGAAGTCATCAGTATGGAATTACAAAGGGGAAACTGTGCTCAATCAACTGCATAGCCTTGTCTTATGAAATGAATGGCTTGGTGGATGAGGGAAGAACAGTGTATATGGTCTTCCTTGACTTTAGTAAGTCTTTTGACATTGTCCCCCATAATACATTTGAAGAAAAATGATCAAATACAGACTAGATAAGTGGACAATGAGGTGAACTGAACACCGGTCAAGTGGTTGTGCTCAGAGGGTTATGATCAGAACAAAGACCAGTTGGAGGCCAGTTACTAGTGGCACACCCAGGGGTTGACACTGGGACCATTAGTATTTAGCTAATTCATGAATGACCTAGATGATGGGGCAAAATGTATCTTTAGCAAATTTATAGATGATACAAAACTGGGAGTAGTAGATGATGCACCGTAGGATTGTGCTGCTATTAAAAGGGCCTCAACAGGGTAGAGAGTGTGCAGAAAGGCACCACATAAAGATCAGCAAAGGAAGTGCCAGGTCCTGTACCTGGGCAAGAGTAACCCCTTGCACCAGGACAGTCTGAGGGTTGGTCAGCTGGAGAGCAGCTTTGCAGAGAAAGTTCTGGCGGGTCTGGTGGACAACAAATTGAACTTGTAGAAGTAATACTTCCTTGTGGCCAAGACGACCAACAGTGTTGTGAGTTGCATTAGGCAGTGTATCCAGTAGGTCATGGGAGGGGATACTTCCCCTCTGCTCAACACAAGTGGGACTACAATCGAAGTGCTGTGTCCAAGAGAGATGTGAAATACAGAAACCACACAAAAAATAAAGGAACAAATTCAGATAAAAAAAATACATACATAAAAAATTACTGTGAACATGATCGAACAGCAGAGCAGATTGCTTGGAGAAGCTGTGGAATCTTTATCCTTGGAGATACTAGGAACTCAGCTAGACACAGTTCTGAGCAACCTATGTAGCTGGCCATGTCCTGAGTTGGGCTTTGGACTAGATGATCTCCAGAGGTGCCTTCCAAATTCAGCTGCTCTGTGGTTTGCTGATTCTTTGTGTATTGACACGTTTTACAGCAAGCTCTTTAAATTCATCTTTGTTAAGATACAGCCCATTATTAAAATTTGCAGGATCAAAGGATCAGTTTAGTTGCCTGAATGGCGGTGTCCAGAACCCAGCAGGCAGTGGAGCATTTCTGCCTGAACTCCTGCTGCCTCTTCAGAAGGACCTGAGTTTCCACAGTACAAAACTACCTGCCCGTGATCCCCTAGAGCATCCCTGATAACCTTGGATATGTCCATTTAGGCAAATGGATTGTTCGAGTCTAGAGTGAATGGAGTCTAGAGACAGGTTCAGTTGAGCTGATGTGTCTGCCTGAGGGTGAACTGCACTGACCCTGAGGATCAGAAGGACAAGTTAGCTGCTCCCAAGCAAGGTCTGATGCCATCTGAGATGTCTTCATGTGTCCAAGACACCTGCTTGGGGCTGGCAGGTTTGACATAGGACCAGTGAGAGATCCATGGTCTCCTATAAGGGCAGATGGAGGTCAGCAGTGATATCCTATTGCATTTCAAACAGCATGACACCTATGTGTGGGCAACTGGATCCGGCTCCCAACATTACTCTGAAGGAGGTAGTGCTATTGGCATTACAGCTGGTTTCACAGTGCAACAGGTTGTGTTTTCTCTGCTGTAATCCTCTTTCTGCTAGTGGTGTCGCTGCAGGCTCGTGCCTCAAATATTTGCATGAACAAATATCATCCTCCAGGGCATCTACAAACTCTTAGCTTTGGCTCTTCTCTTATGTCACTTGATTACAGGTAGTTTTTTTTTTATGTATATAAATTATCATATGAAAAAAGCATTGCGCTCTGAAACTTTGCAACTTCCGGGGTGCTTGCTCACAAAAGCTTCATGCCTCAATACATGATCAATGAGTGTGTTGGTGCTGTCAGACATTCAGATGGAAACTGGGGCTTATGGAGAGAATAGAAAGAGTTCAGGAATTGAGTTGCCCCCAGGAAACCTACCTGGGACATCATGGATGAAGAGCCTTGACATGAAGGGCAGAGTATTACCCTGCAGCCTCCCTGGACAGACCGCAGTTGAGTCAAGTTATATCATATTAATGTTATACATACTTTCATTTCTTTTTTGCCAGATGCAATATTTGGAAGGGAACACATGCCAGGACAGATGCTCTTCCATGAAGTAGGCAGAAAATTCAATAAATGAATGTCTCACATCCCAAACCATGAATGCAGAAATCACTGTCCTTATGCTGTACTTTCCTTCTAGCTAACTCCATCTCATCTGCAACATTTATTTCACTGCTTCTTATTTTCATTTTGAGGCTCTCATGTGCTAACGTAATGAAGTGAGAGCAGCAGGTGTCTTTTAGTCTATTTAAGTGGTATCTGAAGTGTTTATATTGCCCTTTAAATAAAAAAGACCCTAAATTTTGGTCAAAACTGCTATAATGATGGTATTTTAATCTAGGAAATTGCCATCTGTGGTAAATTTGCTTTGTGCTTTGCCACTGTACTTAAGCTGTGAAACAGTTTTCATTGCCAAATTCAAAATGCCATTAAATACTTATCCTTGTCTTGGATTCTTTTTAACTAAATCTTGCTTTTAATTTAGATTCATTTTGCACTGACGTTTCAAATTGGAAGATGCTTGGAGACGAGTTTTAGTAGCATAGCTATAATTTACTCTGGATGCTCTCTCGCTTACTAAATGTCAGAAACTTGGTTTCCAGAAAGTACTTTAGGGCTTTATTTCTGCTTTGCGGATGGCAGGCTCCTTGCCTGTGCAGAGTTACTGGCACCCATGAGACTACGTGATGCAGGAGATGAGCGCTCACAAACACACCACTGCCTAGGAGAGAAGTAGGAGCACAGGTCTTACTGTTCATCATAAGAAGAGGAAGATTTTGTTTGTTTCTTTGTTTTTATAACTCTCCTCATGGCTCTCTTGTTTCAAAACAAGCGCAAGCTGTAACCAAATCCTCTGAAAAAAAAAAAAACCCTAATTCACAACTCGAATAAAACAATTTTTCTCTGAGGGATGTGCTGACGTTCTGGTCAAACTGAAGGGAAAGCTGCTGATATTTAACCTTTATAGTCACTCAATGTGACCTTATCTCTTGCAGATTTGTGCTGTGCAAAACCCTACTGGCTACCTTTGTTCTTTGTTGGCATCAAAAAAAAAGTGCTGCAAGGGGTTTTTTTACTTCCCTGTCATTTGTCATCTCTCTCTTCCTTTCCACTCCCTGAAATCCATCCTTTCCCTATCTGTCCAAACCCGTAAAATGCTTATTCATCTTCTTTCCCAAGGGCACTAAGTTTTTGAACGAGTTTTTTCTTGCCTTTCCCTAGGCTGAACAAAAAGGAAGAACTTCATTTAATGAAAAAAAGGAAAGTTGGAATTTCAGCATTCATTTCATTCCATGTTAAAATCCATATGGAAAAAAGCATGGTGCCTGGGTAGGGCAGGCAGGGCCCCTATTAGCAGCATATCTGTCCTCTCAGAAAAGAGCCTGTACCTATCTGAATGCATTAAAAATCCATGCTATAATTACAAAGTTGCTGTTTTTTTCTGGAAACTCAGTTGGAGTCATGTCTGTTTATTTGTATGTGACTACACTTATTCCCATGTCGTCTATTTTGCTAGTCTTTCCAAACTGAAGAGAAGAAGCCTAAAGAGATTTGACTGTGCGCCTTGAGTTAAACTGGATGAATCTAGGCAATGCATTAGACAAATGGTTTGAGAAAGAGGCCTGTCCGTTTTGCGTCTGAGCAGTGCCTAACAACTCAAATAAACCCTGAGTAAGACCAGAGGGAGATTTATAAGTGCTGTGGTGATACAAAGAAAAATCAGAAATACCTAAACAAATGTTCCACATTAGGATTTTGAGACATGTCACGCTTTTGGGGTGCATATTGCACAGTACCTAGCAAATCTCTTGTAATTTCAAAAAGTTCTATACTACTAAACGGCAAAATGATCTTCCTAACCTCTCTTCTATCCACACCTGCATGCATATAAAACTCTTCACATTTACCTAAATTACTCTAGTTTGAATAGCTTTGTGATTTATATGTGATTTGTCTACAATAACAATATAACCTTTCCTTTCAATTTGAGTTCTGAAAACACATAGGCAGTTCATACTGGAAGCTCAACCTTGGTTTTGATATATGATCTGTGCAAGTCTTTCTGCTAACAGCAGATGAGCTTTGTGATTTAGCTTAATTTTCACATTCATGCTGGATTTTATAAAATTCTCTCTTCAGGAGCTCTCTGAAAGTTCAAATGTTTTTCTTAAGAAAAAAAGAGAACAAATACTTGGATGTCCACACAAATTTGAGTGCAGTGGAAACTACAGTGATATAAACTTTGACTGTAAGTAAATTATTGTAAAATAACATGATAAGTATCCTATTCAAGAATGGTTGCAAGAAAGCATTGTGTCAAGTGAGGATTTTTCTTTTTTTATTCTACCCCTGCAAATGTGTGTTTCCATTATTCAAGACCAATGTATATTTTTCATTTTCATGCAAAGTTGGAGTTAAAATGTTATTATGAGGTTGTAGAAAAGAGACTTTTCAACAGTCTCAACAAAAGAGGCCTGGGTCAAGTCCCTCCATCCCAGACCAACAAAGCATTTCAAGGACACTTGTCATATGTTCAGATCCATACTGTACTTTAAGAGATCGATTGAATTTAGGCTTCAAAGTCTGTTATGTAATTCTCGTGTAGTTTAATTGTCTTAGTACTTCAGATATCTTGCAATGAAATGGGATTTGACTAATCAGGAAACATACAACAAATTCTGAGTGAATTGAAAATAACGTCCAACAATATGTTCCACTAACTATCTCAATTGATTGGATGAATTCTTCATTCTGTAACATTTTTTTTTTTTGCAAGAGCTATTAAAGGATCCTGTTCCAGACTGTGTGGAAGAAAGGTCTACCGAGGGTTTGACAACAGAGGACAGCATCCTCAGTCCTGTGGCACTTCCTTCACATCATCCTCTACCACAGAATAGACTCATTAAAACAGACATCTCCCCAGGTTATAAAAGTGATGACTTTCATAAAGAAGATCAGCCAATGGGAATTTAAAATTTGCACATCTACCTTGGAAATAATAATCTGCAAAAAGTAGCAAATTGGAAAAATCATAAATCCTAAGACTCCTTGGAATTTGATTAAATTCAGCTACTGTTAGGTTGAATTAGTTCAGCTTTTTCCAATAGTTCAATGGCATCAGACAGCACAGGAATGAGGGAAAAAGCATAAACTGGGCTAGTCAAGAGATAAAGCCAGTGGGTAGCAGATACCAGCCTCACTTCTGTTTTCAGCAGTTAAATCCAATACTAAGGATCTCAGCATTGTGTTCTGCTGTGACCTGGAATGCTGAAATGTGTGTCTCACTGTATGTATGTTTTATTGCTATGGATAATCCCAGACCCATAGCATGAAACATACATACAATGAGATACGCGGATTTTAACTGGGAGAGCATTCATGGTGTGTTTGGCAGCACATTGCATATGACATGAAAGCAGATGCTTAAATCACATACCTTGGCTAACAGGCAATTGCTTCCTAAACCACCACTCACTGAAAGTTTAATAGATTTGCACTCTTTCTCAGTCTTTGACAAAAGCAAAATGCTGCAAAACACCACATTTCTTAGCCAAGAAATAAAGATAGTCACTTTAACTGGCATATAAGAGTTCATGTCCACTTTCTGTTTCAGGAGACTTAACATGCACTGGCGTCTACCTACCTGGCTAATCACCTTTGCTGTAATCGCTTCCAGGAGATTTCAAGTATTTTGTTTTAATTTTGCAGTTAGATTAGAAACTGTATATGATCTTTCCATTCCTTCTCTTCTGCAAGCATCCTGCACCGTAAGCCTACACTTGAAATCAATGTGCTTTTGTAAGC
The DNA here is from genome assembly GCA_034781795.1 of Crypturellus tataupa. Taxonomy (NCBI): domain Eukaryota; kingdom Metazoa; phylum Chordata; class Aves; order Tinamiformes; family Tinamidae; genus Crypturellus; species Crypturellus tataupa. The sequence continues at coordinate 61,425 of JAWLRI010000411.1, forward strand.
AAAGAATAGCTCTCAGAAAGCCTCTTCTAACAGAAGGTCAGAATGCAATGATACTCAAAAGGGCTGATGGCCACATCTAAACCAGTGAGAGTTATTGCACAGGGCGTACAGTTGCTTATGCTTATCATCTTTTTTTTTTTTTTTTAATAATCTTTATGATCTTTTCAGTGGTAGCCAGCGATAGAACTAGAGGTAATGGCCACAAACAGAAGCACCAACATTTCCATAGGAACTTAAGGAAAAATTTCTTAACAGTGAGGGTAACAGAGCACTGGAAGAGGTTGCCAAGAGGGGTTGTGGAGTCTCCTTCTCTGGAGATCTTCCAAATGAGCTTGGACATAGTCCTGTGCCACGTGCTCTAGGTGACCCTGAGTGTGAAGTGGGGTTGAACTAGATGACCTCTAGAGGTTCTTTCCAACCTTAAGGATTCTGTGATTCTATGGTTCTATGATCTGTCCTTGGTTTGATCAAATAAAATGTAGTAATTTTGTTATTCAGAAATTTCTGCTTAGATCATGATATATTCTACTACTGCAGGTATTAGTTTGGAAGAAAGAGCTTAAATTCCCTCTAGTAGAAGAGGAAGCTTACCCATTTTGCTCAGACATGCTGAATACAACATCTGCTGCATTATGATGTGGAAACTGAGAGGAATGTGACTGTGCCTCTACTTTGAGGATGGATTTCAGATGCCTAAACAGAGAGGCCTGGTGCTATATCAGATGCCCATGATTATTGCACATACACCCCAGGTGGCATGTCAGAGAGATCCAGGTTTCTCAGAGATCCTTTATCAAATTTGCTGGTCCCTTTGCATGTCTAGCATATTACAGGACATATCAAATGACACTTTTGACAGTTGTGTTGAGTGGATTGAAGAGTTCCTATGGAGGTCTTCTGAGCTGGATTTATTATATTTGCCTAATAAATGGAGGATTTTCAGGTTATACAATGTGAACAAAGGATAGTGCTTTGTTGGGATAATGCTTAGGAAACAGATTTGTCACAAAGCTTGGTGTTGGCTTTGATAAATTTGGAGCTGCGAGTACCGTTGAGTGACATGGTAGCTGAAAGGTGGATGCTGTGCAGTTTTCCAGTGTCTAGCTCAAAATAACCTTGAACCTGAGCCAAAACAATCCTTGAGAGTGCCAGGTAAGGCTGAATATCCCTATTGATGTCTATTAATATTAGCCTATTGCATTCATAAAAGCTCAAATGATGCCTATCTCTAAACACACATGCACCAAGGCATGCACTCAGATGTGCCCAGTCAGGTACCTGTTATTGAGGAGATGGTTGAATTTAATATGCAGCCTTGTTCTTTCAGTGAAAAAAAATGTTTTGCACAGTTTAGGTTATTTTACTTTTCTGTATTAACTTTAAGGACAGTTGACTTAATTCTGAGTACATTAAAGCAGGTGTAAAAAAGGAACAATTCCGCTCGGCAAAGTTTTGTTTCACTCATACATCAAGGTCAGTAATTCTGATAATAATACTCTTGTGTGTGAGCTACAGATCCAATTGAACATGTGTATCTTTTGAAATATTGAAGAGCTGAACAAGGCTTTTAAGAAAATCCAGAATTTAGTAAAAAGGCCATTAACCCACATCTGCATTCAGAATTTTCTTTTCTTTTTCTTTTCTTTTTTTTTTCAGAAGGCACATTCTAAACTGCAGAAGTTAAAAGAAGACGTTCACAAGCTTCTCGAGTCACAACATAATGAGTCATACACCAGTAACTCTGCTGGCATGCCTTAGCTAACTACCCTTCATAACTGTGGCACTGCTATTACATTTCACTGTAACAAGACATTGAGACTGGCACCGGTGTGCTACAGACAGGTATTTCAGTTCATCAGTTATATATGCTTCAAAGAGCATAATCACTGTCCTCAGGTCTCTTTAATCTCCATATCTGTATGTGTATATGAAATATGCCATAACTGTCTTCTCATTTTTACTGTGTGAAATTTTTAAGGCACTTCAGTCTTACAGTGACTTGAGTGACACTTTATTTATGTGTTCCTGAAATACCATTTTATTAAACAGAAACATATTCTTGTCAGTCAATTAGTCTCTGAGCTGGATTCTCAATTCCTTCACCACTTTTTGCCAGGTAAGTTAGTCCTTTGAGAAGTGGGAGAGGAATAGGTCATGGTTCACTGGTGCCCAATTTCTTTTATATTCTCCAGTGAAAGGAATGTTCATTGTGTCAGGCTGACAGCGGGTAAACAGTAATCAGACAGAGGGGTATGAAGTCACCAGATAGGAGGTATTAAGGTAGTCCAGGTTAGCAACTTCTGCTAGAAAGAAGCAACACCAACTCAATCTGAGAAAAAGGCTCTAAGAAGCAGGGGAAAATCTGGATATTGCTGCCAGTGCTGCTTAGTAGGGACCGGCTGGGGAGAGGAATGGATGCACATCAGTGCCACGACACTCAGATGGCATCTCTCCTTCTCACACTTACCAAATTTTCCTGCTGCCATAGGTTAGTTATTGCCACAGCCAAGCATGACATGAGTGTGGATGGAAGAAGGAAAAGTCTCAGTGAAGGAAGAAAAAGATTTAGGTATTGAGAAAGCAAGCTACATGCATGCCAAAAATTGGCAGTGAGCCAGAACAAGAGAGATGGAATATAAAAGTTCTGTTTCCTAAGCCCAGTCAGAGACAAAACACATTTGAAAAATGTGAACTACAATTGCTTTATTTGATGTGAGACAGAGCGAACACAGACTATAGCAGAGTTTTAATAAGAGTTTTGGTACAATATCTGTGATGTTAGAGCTCTCCATGTGGTTGTCTCCATGTGGTATCCACAAGACAGTGAAACAAAAATACAATTACTTCATCGAGATGTTTCAGTGTGGCATGTCCTAAACATGCTCAATTTTGCCCACTGCACAAATGAGAAGACAGTAGTATATGGCAATTTTAAGTTTCTGGTGTTTTGTTGACAATAACTCCTTACAAAGAGGTCATAAAAATAATTACAGAGAAATTTATTTTCCCTGTGTGCAATGAGTCACTATGGTAACTTCTTACTGACTTACTGCAGTAGTTCCCTGTTGTGGGAAAAATAACAAGCTTGCATTCATTTGTAGTCATCAACATAAAATGTATTCTTAAGACTGCATCTCCCTTTTACATTTTAGCATGTTTTCACTAAAACAAAGCCCATAAATTTGTGGATTTACAAGTTCACTGGTACAGGGTACTGCAAAAGAGGTATTTATTACTTTAGCTTTCATACAGCTATAGCAGCTGTTTCCAGTCAGGACTGCATATCAATGTGTTGTATTTCATTGCATACAGCAAATATGTGCTGCTGCACTTTGTGAACACAGACTTAAGAAAAACAAAAAAAGTTTTGGGGACCAATTTGTATATTCTATCCTTGGACAGCTAGTAGGATGGATGTGTAGAAACATGAAAAAAAAATAAATGTGATAGTAGTTTTGTGCCATATATCTAACTAATGACTCAGTTAGGTTTGGGCACTTACTCTTATGGACACTGCACAGAAAGTTTTCTCTACCTGAAGAGTTTAATCTAAGATGCACACAATATTGTAACAGACCTTAAATATTCAAGTAGTTTACTGCTATGATACACTTCACTTGGAGAAATAATTTAAGTATGGCATCACATGACAGGAAAAAAAAGATAAAGTTTTTCATAAAGTTGCTCTGTAATTGCCATAGGAATGTTTGTTTGTTAGTTGTTTTCAAAAAGGAAAACAACTTGACTGGGAAGTGTAGGACCAATAACTGCTTCTGAATACATATTCTCTATTCTCTATTACCTATTTTTTCAGAGTGAATTTATTCTTTTTCTATTGATAAATATAAATGTTGGAACATGTAGTAATAGCATATAGGATAAGGTTTCAGGGGAGACTCGGGTCTTATTTATAAATATCCTAAACTCTGGGCTGTGATCAGCTTTCCATTCAGTTGAAGTATACAAAATTATCGTTAAGAATCACAATGAATACTCCAGAGGAATTGAGAAACCACTTAAAAGTGCTTGAACCTGGACTTTTCCACTTCCATTCGACCTCCCTGTCCGTCAGAGGCTCCTGCATTAGGGCAAGGTCTTTGCCGTGCAGCACAGCACCCTGCTGGAGCTGGTCTAAGTGGGCTCCTCTGCACAGCACAGCACGAGACAGAGGTGCCAGCTTTGCTCCCGGGCACAGTGCAGCAGGAGGGCTACCGTGCCCCCACGTTAGCAGTTTGTTCAGCTTCTAGTTCAGATCATTCACTGCTGCCTGGGAGAGCCCTCAGGGCAGTCTCCATGTGCCTCAGTGGGAATCCAAGGCCCGACTCGAGGGCTTTTCTGGTGGAAGACACATCTAAACTGTTACCATACAGCAAGCACATTTCAGTTCACAAGTTTTTCCGGGGAAAAAACAACAACAAAAAACAGTGCTTTGTCCACTAACCCAGTGTCAGTTCGATTGGTGCAGACACTGTCCTTTCGCAAACTGATATATAATTTCCTTTTCCACACTTTGTGCTCCCCTTTTCATAATAGGTCCAATGATGTCCTCTTTGCTCAAATATCTTTAGGGTCCTGAAGTGCCTCTGGGTAGGTGCCTTCAGAGTATTCCAGTCCACTAGAGACCAATGGAGTCATTTCTTTGCTATGCTGCTTAAGAATAAATGTTGAAAAATTTTGGTTAACGTTATCTTAGTTGACCCTTAAATGCAGAGACTGTCTTTGCTTTGTAAGGGATGAAATGCCGAACCAATCACACCTGTGGCAGGTTTCATCCTGAGGGACATCTCTTACTTGTTGTCTATTGGAAAGAAAAATGTATTTGACACCACTGCTCAAGTTACTAGTTGAGTTGAAAAGAACTTTCAAAAGCAAAGAGTTGTTAAAAAAAAGGTATGAAACAATTATAGCAAGAGAAAAAAGTGCTAAAGACATAAGGTCTTCTCTCCTCCTGATCTGTTACAGACTATACAAATGGAAGACAACATTAAGTGTTCAGGCAAAGATGGGGAGGAAAGATTGAATTTTTATTAAGTATTTATATGTAACTACCATGATAAGGTCTGATCTATGGTATGTTCTCCTGCTAAATCATGTAGACTCATATGACTGATGATCCCACACCATTGTGAGATCCTAGTGCATTGATATCTCAAGTCAAGGAACTGGCAGAACTCATCACAATATTCTTCTCGGTGCTATGTTAGAACTTGCTTTTTTCCTGGAAATGTTGGTGCAATAAAGGGACAGAGGTGAACAAGAAAGATGAATGCATACCTGATACAGAACTGAGATGAGCCTGACATGTATTGACATTGTTGATTAATCCTAGCTATAGATGATCTAGGTAGCTATAGATTGTACTAAACTATAGAGTGAATAGGGTGTTAGAAAAGTGTTTTTTTCCAGTGTCATAGAATGAATGGGCATCAGAGACTGAACATTTTAGAAATATTAGAGTAAGTCATAGCAGGTCCCAACCAGTTGCTGACTGCACATAAAGAAGATAATCTTATGTGACAAGAGACACCAATGCATTTAGAAAGAATGAAAAGTCAGGCTGATGCTTTGGCAGGGCCTATAAATTGTATTCAGAGGTGAATCGCTGATGGGATTGCTTCAGTAGTGGAGAGCTAGTAAAAGCTGTGCATCAGACATTAAATTTGAAGACATCTTCAGCCCTTGCAGACTGAGGGGAAGTGCTGGGTTTCATTCTCCAAAGGAATCTAAGGGTCTCTGGCTTAGACAAAGTTTCTGTTGCATAGGTGAAAAAATGAACTTCCAGAGTCATTCTCAGGGCACTATCAAATGTGATTCAGAAAGGGTCTATCTTGGCCTACCTCGGATCTGATACTATTTAAAATTTTCACTAATGGCCCAGATGATGAAACATAATATGCTTATTAAATCCAAGGATGGCACCGATCTGTGATGGGTAATAAGTACTGTGGAGGGCAGGATAGACTGCAATTTTCTCTTATAGCTCAGGCATCATTAAATGAACATTCCCTTCATCATGGAGTGCTCTTATCACAGGTTTGTGGAGAGCCTGAGGCAAGTTTCATCCACTTGGTAGAAGCAGCAGGCAGTGTAGTCGCCTCGATGTTGCTGCAGCCTCTTGTATGCTGGGAAGACATGGGCATGTGTGAAGCAAGCAGCTTAGAGCCAGCATATGCACTACAGGTCATTGTGCAAAGGCTTGATCATCCCACATACATGCAGTATAAAGCATGTATAAAGCAGTATAAAGCACAGAATTAAATCACAAAAGCTGCAGGGTGCACATGAAGGCTGCTAGCTCAGACATGACCTGCAAGGATTTTCCAGGAACTCCAGCACTTCTCTGCTTTCTCTTTGTTTGTTTTTTTTTGTTCGACTCACCAAATCTTGTTGTAATTCATTTCAGGAATGATGGGGAAAGGACGACCTGCCTGCACTCTCCCTTAAATCTATCACTCTTGAAAATATGAATACCTTAATGGATACCTTAAAATAATGTGGAAAATTATGAAAACAACAGGATTTAGTTTTCGGATATAATTGCTCAGTTGATTTGCCTATGCAGCAAACTGCTCTGTTTTCCTTAGTGGAAGTAATAAAGTAGTGTCTGCAGTAATTCAACAGGTGTTCAAAGCTATTCCAAATAGATGTAAAAGGTTATTGCTTTGATTTAAAAGGTTCATTCAAATGCTTTCTTCACTTTGCTAAAGTCTAATGGAAGAAGAAAGGTTCAAGGCAATGTGAGCTGAGCATATTTGAATCCAGGACGTATTTTCTTTCCAGAGAGTCTGATTTTTTTCATGTCTTTAGGACATTCTGATAGAATTTTCTTTTCATACCTCACTTTGTCTGACTTGAAAATGAAGGTTACCTTTATGGCTATAGTATTCTCAACTGTAATCTATCCAAATCTTTTTTTTTTTTTTTTTTTGAGAGAGAGAGACAGATTGTATTAATTTCCACATGTAACAATTGTTGCATCCCATTCTTCCATTCTAACTTTTAATTAATTCTAAAGGTAAAGCTAGTCCAAACTGAGAACTATAGGTGGAAGAAGCTATTAAACTTCTTGCTAGATTAAGTCATACCTTTTCTGCATGCTTTATAACCTGAAGCTGAGGGCACAATTTATGATAATACAGTGAGTCATACGGAAGGCATATTAGAGGGGAAGTTAGATACAGACATTTCTCCACAACCTTGTCTGGAGATTCTCTCTGATGACCGTTTAAAATCCGTGTGGTGAGAGCTGTGTGAAATGCTTCTGGCAAATCTCACCTTTCAGTTAAATATTTCATGACTTTTGTGAATTTTAGCCCATGGTTACTAAAGCTGAGAGAAGACTTCTCACACAGGTGATAGACAGGAAATTTCCCTGCAACAGCCTTCCACCTCTTCACTGCAGAAACCTGGGTATTTTATTTCCATTACCATTCCTGCAGGATAGGAAGGGGAAATGTTAGCAGAAAAGGGCATATTTAGAGTTGGGAGCTGTAAAAGAAAGCAGCAGTTCCTAAGAGATCCCTGGAGGCATGAGCTTCTTGAGGGAAGGACAGGACAAGAACTCAGACAGTCCCTAAGATTTCCTAAATGGGTTCCTGAGTCTGCAAAGAGCAACTTGTATGATAGTGGAAGAGACTCTTAAGTCCAGATTGTATTTGGTTTCCTAATTTGGTTTTCATCCATTATGAGGACCTAAATTTCAACGGAACCTTTGGAGGTCGCACTTTACTCCTTGTGCCTTGTTTTCCATGCCTGTAGAAGTAGGAGAAGCAAATCCTGCTTACTTTCACTGGAATGCTATGGAGTTAATGACTTGCATATCTGCGAAGTGCTCAGATACAGCAAGGACAGAGAGAAAACACCCAAGTGACTTTGGTCTCTCAACTTCTAAATGAATATATTCAGAGATATTACTGTTGTGTACATTACGCCAAAGTCTTAGAGGCAAAAATCTCCCTTTGTTTGCTGAGCACAGTATACGTGACAGAGATGTGAGTTCACAAAGTTCACTCTTCAAATGCTCAATTTGCTCTACTAAGTCTCTAATAATTTATCTCCCGAAACCTGCTGGGGATTTTTTTGTTTTAAGAGTTGATTTATTCAGTCAAGTCAAAGTAATCACATATTTATCTCTGTTACTGCCTCTCCTATTTCCTCTTATTTCTATAACTTTACGAGCTAATACAGCGGACTGTAACCCATATTTTGGCATCTCACAAGGAATCAAACCCTTCTCTGCTTTTTACTCCATGTTCTGTCAGTCTCTGATGAACAAAGTGGAGAAAAGCAGGTTGACGCCATGGACAGAAACAGGAAAAGGAATTAGGAGGACACTGTGTTTGTGGTATGAAAAGGGCACAGATAAGATTTCTGGGGCAACAGGCAGGCCAACTATATAGTATATAGTATAGTATAGGGCCTCATGGGGAACGAGTTTAAAACTCGGGATTGCGTGCCTGGTTCCTTGCATATAGTCAGAGATGTTGGGTACAAAAACCTATTTGTTACATCCAAAATGGTGCCTGAAGGGGAGATATATTTCTGATGATTACTGAAATGACTCTAAACAACAGTAGCAGGAGGTGGGCTTGAGGGTTTCATTCACAATACGCTGGAGTCCCAGATGCTTTCTCTCTGCTTTACACGTGAGACCAGAGAACTTGTCTAGATTCGATTGTTAAAGGCAAACTTTCTTATGGAAAATGTGGTGAAATATTCTTTCCAAAGCAACTTGGCTAGATGAATTTCAGAGGAATAGCGTGTGCCCCAGAAGACCTTTTCAAAGCTGTAAGGTTTCATCTGTCTGGGTGAAGCTGTAATTCTTTCAATTAATTTGCACTTTTTCTAGTTCATATGGGACTGAAGAGATGTGCATGGCATCATCATTGGCCTCTCTGAGGACTACAGTCAAAGGTTTCTCCATTAGTGAAGAATATTATTCTGGAAAGAGAAGAATATATCAAATTAGTGGGATTGCTTGCTGCTTTTTCTCCATACCTATTTGCTTTGAAAATAACATGAGATCTAGCACAAGATCGGACGCAACCCTGAGGCTGCATCGGTAGTTTTAGCTTTTTAGCCAGGTAAATGGCTTGCATAGTCACAAGCTGCTATTAAGTCTTTAGCTAATCAGTAAAAATGGTCTGTGCTTCTCAGTTTGGGGTCATATATGTGATTGTGCTGAAACTTTTAAAGGTGATGTAATTTCTTAAGCATTTTGACACTAACACTTCCTTTGCACTTTATTAAATCCTGTGATGTTTCTGAGCCATGGCCGTGTTTTTTCACAGAAATGATATCTTTGCGATAGGAATTTATTTGGTCATTTTAAATCACCTTGCCGTTCAACTGGAAGTTGATCCCAATGGTCCCCGAATTACATCAGTTGTCTTCAAGTGAGGCTCTTAATTTGTTTGGGAGACGTTTTTGTACCATAAGCTATTTCACGCCACCAAGCAGCTTTCGGGTGTGTTGCTTATCTTTTCAGAAACATCAGTTTTGTCTATAACAAAAGAGATTTGCTGTAGACAGAATATATTGCTGCACTGAAATATAGGGCACAGAGCAAATGATCTTTCTTCTGATATGTCTCTTTATATAACCAGTGTCGTCATGACAACTACAGAGGAGAGCTGCCTCCTCAGGAGCGGACGCATGACTAAGGGCCTTTGTCTCACCAGTGAACACATCTGTAATTCTCAGGCTCTCGGAGAAAGAAAACACGAGCTCCCTCCCACTCAGTGTATTCCTGCTCGCAGAACTTAGTACGTAAATGTCATATTATTACTTATAAACAGAGCAAACTTTTGATCCTGCAAACACTTTGTTCCGCTTCACAGCCAAACAAAGCAGCTTTGCAGGTGATAGGTGGGTGCAGAAACAGCAATAAGATGGGGAGCAGTAGCAGTGGATCTGCTCACAGTGTTTTCTGTTGTGTGATACAACAGAGACCCCATTGCACAGTGGTAACAGGTGAGGGGACCTTTAGATTCCCTAACAAGTCTGCTCGAGTTTTTAGGTGACACCTTGCATTTAGATAAGAATGTGAGTAAAACAGTAGATGTGTTAAGTGACAGGAATGAAAGCCCAGAGATATAGATACTTTCTTTGTCTCAAGGAATGAATTTATGACTACTGCCCATTTATTTCATGTCACTTTAAGCCTGGGGACCATACACCTTCCTCACTCTCATAGTCATTACGATCAATATTTTACTATTATGTGTGAAACGCTTGTCCTATGAAGAGAATCACTGAGTGGAATAAGCAGCAAAAGAGAAGGGACAGGGAATGAGTTGGCGCTGCATTTAACTGAGAGTCTGTGACATCCTGCTTTAGGCAAGAGGAGTTAAAGGTAAAGGGCTTTTGCACAGTGCTGCGAGAAATTAGGTGTCTATAAGCCCATGATTTACTTATGTCTCTGGATTTCTGGTGGAATCACATTCACAGCTGCCTCTTTGGCTAAGTTCCATTGAATTTTGTGAGTTTGTCTTGGACAGACTATGCAGGATCAGGAGAAAAATCATCTACACTGTCTACAATTTAAAACGTAGTATAACACCCAGGAAAGAGAAAACAAGAAATACCTGAACACTGCTAGATAACTCCAGAAAAATAACAATGTAAATACCTCAAAACACCTGATCTTTGTATAATCTACCATGGGTATGTAAAAAGCCACAGAAGCCTGAATGCATGGATAACTCAGCTGAATGACCACTTCTTTCCTGTTCAGTAATTGTCCAGTGTTACTGTGCAATATTCAGCACTGACCTCACTGCTAAGAAACTGATCTTGAAATAGGATAATATCCTTTTGCAACATTCACAGTCTGGGAAACAGAATTTGAATAGCCAAAGGCTAGTAAGGCTGTGTCTGAATACTACCTTTCTTTACTCTGGGTTTCTATGAAGCAGAGCGCTATTATTGTCTGGTTCACTGCCTGTCACAGTGGGACCCTATGCTCAGCCTTGTTCCAGGTGCCTGTGCAATGCATACAAAAACACATTCCCAGAAATGGAGTACAGTCAACTAGCCCACAAAGCCATTTTGTGTTTCACAGTCAGTTTTCTAATGCCATGTTCAACACTGCATCATGACAGTTACTACCATAAAATCTTTCTGAAAAGCAGTCTGGAAACTCTTAAAATATGTAGTCACTGCTAATCTGTTTTTGCGTGTGATTTCACTGTAAATGGATTAGTTGGTACATTTGATTAGTTGGTACATCTTACATATTGCCTTTACATATTTGCATTTCCTGTTGCCCCACTGCCATGTTCCTTTGATAATCAATAGAGATAAATAGAGACCTCTTCTATTGACTAAGTTAAGGTAGCTAAGAGTGACTAACTTGGCACATCGACACAGAGGCACTTTGTCTTATGTGCAACCAGCTCCACCCATGGCAATACACTACTTCAAAGAAAAGAGTCTGGGAAAATGCTGCCAGGATAGATGAAGTAAAGAAATACATGTCAGCTCAAACCTTTCTGTGTTCACCATTTAGGAAAACATAATTCTCTGCCTTTTCACTTTGGCCACTTCAAGAAAAAGGAATCTCTGTCAAGGTAGGTATTTTACCCTGTATCTTTTGGACTGGGTTCCTCAATTTCTTAATGTTGTGAAATGCATAACCCAGGCAGGCATAGAAAGAATTGAGTCTTTCTTGGCATGGGTGACCATAATGCCTATGTGCAGGCAGGGGCAGCATTCAAGAAAACTCAGAAAAGGATGACATTTGAAGCACTGAAATCAGGAGTGGACGTGCTTCCCTAGCTTCACCCAGTTTACACACGTGTGATGAAATCTGAATCTTGTGTTAACTGCAGGGAGAAGTGCCAGCGATAGCTTGGAGGATCCCACTGCACGTTACAATATTACCTGTGGCAGGACAGAAGAGCTTTGAGGTAACTGATATTGTCATGTTGATTTATTTACCTGTCATAAACATTGAAGGGAAATATGTCTAAGTTTAGATATTTACAAAATGATTCTAGAATCCACCTCGGAAGTGCACGTAAATGAAGGTGTTGGTTTCAGACACGCCGTTTGATCATTCTGTGAAGAAATAAAACACTGCATATGTACTTCAGAAAAGCGATGGCAAACTTTTCAAGGTTGAGAAACCCCTACTTACCACACTTGTGTCAAACATGAGAGGGCTTCCACAAGAAAAGGACTAATCGACTCTTTCTCGCTTTCCTGATTGACCCATCAAGGTCTCCGATGAAAGACAAAACGCAGAAAGTTATCTACAGAGCCACTGCCTCACTTTTTATTCAGGTAGCATTTCATTTCACTCCTAACTTGGTGTTGTTTGTGCCCGCTGATCAATCGCTGCAGCCCTGGATACGTTATTAGTATGCTGTGGGAGAAGCTGCACATCAGGCAAGCTCAAAACCAGGCTGGAACCGGGCTGCTTTACCTGGATAACACAGGAGCGTGCAGCTCTCCCATGGCACTAAAATGTAATTAAAACCATTCGTGTCCTTCCCTCTTTTTTCAGAGGCGATGCTAAGAGCTACTCTGGAGCATGGGGCTCGGGATCGCACCGCGCTAGGAAGCTGTGAATACCTGATTTGCCTCGGAGCTATTTTTGATGCGGGGCGCAGGTGGCACTGCCAGATGCAGCACCGCAGCTTTGAACACGCGAGCGGGGCGCCGAAACGCTCACGTGCTCGTCGCTGTGTGAGGCATCCTCATGGCCCAGCCCTGCGGGGCTGGCTGCCACCAAAAGGACGACTTGCTGCAGGCGAGGGATGTCCCCCCACTGCCTGGCTTCAGGGTCCCTCCCTGGATGGTACCCAGGGCCTTGGTGGCACAACTCGCCTGGCACCAGCGGAGTGACCTGGCAGGAGCTTGTCCCAGTTTGCTGAGGAAAGCTGTCCTGGGAGGGCAGTGACTGCCTATAGAGGTCCTGGCGGACACCCTGGAGGGCAATGGGGTGGCGGGACATCATTACCATGGAAATACCCATCAGATGCAGGGGGCCCAGGGCCACATCCAGTGGCAGCGGGGCCGGGGCACCGTTACATGGAAAGATGGGTCTGGGCTGGCAAGACTCCGTCCCTCCCCAATCCCATCCGCAGCGGTGCCATACCCGGAGCAGTGCCAGCCGCAGGGCTCCGGAGCGCGGCCGAGGCAGAGTGGCCAGAGGTTCCTCCTGTAAAGGAGACCACGCAGGGGCAGCGCAGAAGGGGCTCCTCCGAGAGCTGTAATTGATTTCTTATTTAACCGCTCCTAATTACTGTGATTAGATATGGATGGATATTAGCGAACGTGCCGGAATATAGCTAGAAGGCTGCAATTACACGAGCCTGAGTAGGCTTGCTGGCTCTTCTGCCAAAAAGCAGAAATTTTAGCAGTGTATCCAGCTGAAGTAGCTCTGTGGTGCGCTGTGCTCTGCAAAGTGTGGCATTTACTGTCATATTTATAAGGTCAGATCATCTTGGAAATTGGAATTTATGATTTTTCCCCCCTGTATTTCAGGAAATCCATTCCCATTTATACGCAGTATTTTCTTCAAATTAGTCAGGATAGGCAGAGCAGCGTATTAGCAGCACAAACCGTTGTGCAGCGACATGGCCTAGCTCGAGGTGTACAGAAATGGCTGTGTTTGATGTTGGCACTCGGTCGCTCTTTATTTTCGAGATCTGGCAGGGTCTGGCCATCTCCATTTGCAAAGCTGATCAGCTCTGAACTGAACATTTGCTTGTGCGATCGTGGTGGATGACTGCGCTCCCTGAAGCTCACCCTGCTCGCAGAGCAGGGGGAGAAAAGCTCCCATCACAGGAGGCCCTCGACAACCAGGGATTTGCCCTGCTCTGCGCAGCTCCTTGCTGACGAGTATCTAAAGCTGGCAGCACGTGGTCTGAAGAGCAATATGTTCTGCAGGTGCTGCCTGTGCTGGGTGATGGTGTAGAGCAAGCCACTTCTGCATGCCAGCGCTATCAGCATGGGATTAAGGGACAAATTAGGTGTGTGGGTTTGGAAAGGGAGCCAGGCAGGCTCGGATCAACTCTTGCACTTCATGTGTCATCTCCTTCTCCTCCCAGATGCATCCTCCTCCTTCATTTTAAGAGCTTCACTGCCATGGGAAACCAATAACTGCAGCAAAGGTAGCTTTTAAAGCTAAAGGCTTTAGCCTCTAGCCTTTAAAGGCGAGAGATCTGCCTTGCCCATTATTCCGGCACACAGCCCCTATATAGGACACTGCATAAAAAAATCAATAGCCATACCCACAAATGCTGTCATCTAGCATATCTTTCTATAGCAGTACTACCTGGTGTTACTGATCATAACTTAATACCATGCTTAATGCCATGCTTCCAGCCTCTGCTGTGGCACTGTTTTCAGAGAGCAACAAAATGGCTAGCTTAAGGAATGGCTGGCTTGAGGAATTTATGCCGAGAAATCCAGGTCCTCTTTTTTTTTTTTTTTTTTTTTTTTTTTTTTTTTAGAAACTGATCTAGAAACTGAGCAGCTTTTGGCTTTTTCAGAGGCCGTAGACTTCTCTTCTTTCTCACTTTGTGTACTCCTTTGCAATTCAATGATTCCAGCTGAAGTCTGCCAAGAAAGGTAATGTGTTTGTTTATGTCAAGGCTAGGAGAGGAACAGAACTAGTCCAATAGTTTTTTCTGCCTCTCTATGTCTCAGAAACAAGAGGTAGCAATTTATTCTGTATATTTTGGGTGACATAATGTGACATTTCAGGTATGGTGCAGGTGATGCTGAGTGAGCATGAACACTTGCTGGTACCCAGTTCTACAGACTGACAATAATCTGGTTCTTCTAACTCTCTCGTATTTCCTCTGCAAAACTGCTAGTGGAACAAATAGGAAAAGATTGGGGTACAGAACTGAAATGACTCCATTAATGATTCCATTAGCCTGCACGTTCCCTCTGCACTTTCAAATGATATCCAAAAGAGAAAAAAAAAATCCAGATAAAGCTTCTCTGAGCAGCACTTACTGGCTACTGTGATCTATTGCTCCTGGCTAACCTCACAGGCCATAGCAGGGTGTGAAGCCCAGGAACTGGGTTGTCCTCTGAAATTATAAGGCCGAGGGACGGACTCTGCCCCCCTCCCTGGTACCTCTTCCATAAGAGCTCAGATGAGGCAGGAGAGTTTTCTTTAATGTTTGCTCCACAAAAGCCACTAGCTCCTTTTTACCATTATCTTTCACCTTGTTCAAAGTGATTATTTCAACCGAGATAGGATTATTCTTTTGTGTTTATAGCAAGTGAAATATAATGGAAACTCTTTTTATACATTTTACTGAACACTAAATAGCTATATAATGCTGAGACAAGAGCATACCAGTTGCTCACATGTACATGTTATTCTTTGCATTTCTACTTCATTAGCAGTAGAAGCAGATTTTAATGAACATAAAAAGAGAGGCAAAAATTCATGTGATTAATATCCATTAGAGAGAAGAAAAGCTCCCTAATGGAGTTTCCCTAGGTTCTCAGGATTTTTTTTAATTCTTTTTTTCTGAAAGCTGAAGCTATTTTTTTGCCAGAAACAACACATTCTTAACCTTTAACTTATATCTGTCCATGCCTCAGGTTGTCCATGCCCCAGGCCCATTCCAGCCACAAATCTGTCTGACCTTCGTGGATAGTCCCTTCTCCATACCCTGACAATACACATCCATATATATATACATACATATATATGTACACTAGCATCTTAAATAAGTAGCTTAAATGATAATTACCTCATAGTCACTGACTGAGTATCCTCAGTGCAACCAAGAGTCTTTCATATGTGCCCATGAATTAACAACGTCCTCCCAAAGTGGAGTTTTCCTTGCAGAAATATTCAACCAATCTGCAGACAGGGCTTCTGCAGATTTATCAAGTAAATATCAGAAAGACAATCTGGGTCAGTAAAACTGAGACACTGAGAAGAGCAAGAAAACATTGTCATGGATGTTCAGGATCTGGCTAAATTTCTATTTCTCTCAGACATTATGTGCATGAAAAATAAATGTATGAATTTAATTCATGGCATAATATAAAATTCTCACTCTAGCCCCACACTTCTGTTCCTTTCATGATATTCTTAGAAAGACTTAGAAAGAGTGGCTACTACATAAAAAGCAGCTTCATTACAAAAAGCAAAAACGAAACAAGCCTATAGAAAAAGCCTATATCTTTAAAGATACTAAGACACTTGGTTTTGGATGCTTACATTTCTCTTCAGTTTAACACAAAACTAGATATAAAATAGGTTTGAGGCTTCAAAATAGCTTTTTAGATTTGGTCTCATGCTGCTTTACTCTGTGGGATGGTAAAGTGTCTCCTGTCTTAGATGCACTGTTTTCTAGACAAAAGATTTTGTATTATTTCCTTTGATGCTGCTTATAATCCAAATAAGCAATGGTATCTTCGGGGCCTTTGACCCAAATCATTTTCAGGAAAATAAGTAGGCCACGTCGGCATTGTTTCCATCAGAAAATCCATGGATGCTTCTTTGCTGTCCCTTCATTGTTTACACAGGAAACCAAGGTAACCCAAGAAGGAGTGGGGAATCACAGGTAGACACATAGAGAATAGTGGGTGCTAGGGTATGGTCCCTGCTTACAGTATAATGAAAACCATAGTCTGCTAGTTGTCTGGAGACTGGGAACACCTTCCCATGTAACCACTAAAGATCATATTGAAATAGCTAGTGGGACTTCAGCGAACAGAGGAATAAAATCGTAAATACTGCATGTAAAAATTAGCATTTGAATGCAGCTATTGAAGAAATATTTTTGTCTGGTTACAATACAATGGCAACACAGTGGCATAACTGAAATGAAATGAGAAACCAACATTTACACTGAGTTTTTCAGAAAATTTGATGTGCTTCTCTGAAATGTCTTTGTTTCAAAAAAGAAATGATGACTTCTAATGAAAATGTCTTCTGTGAGATTTCCTCTTCACTTTTCATTTCCTGCTTACAACCCTGCCTTTTAAAAATTTTCACTTGCATTGTTCAACTGCAGGAACGTTTTCAGTGCTCCAAAACCTAGAGAAAAGATGATCTCTTTTCCCTTTTTTTTTTCCATTAAACAAATGCTTAAAATACATACTGAGGTGTAATTAAAGAAAGAACACATGAGGTGTTTCTGTCATTATATGGATTGTGGAAGTGCTGTGCTGTAATTAGCAGACTCACAGATGAAAAATGTTTCCCAAGAAAAGCAAAAATCAAATGACAAATTTTGGTGGTTTTTTTTTTTTTTTTTTGTAGTTTCTTGCAAATGAAGGAATTTATTTGCTTACATGGCCAAGATATCAGAGTTGGCCACTTATTATTTTAATATCCTTTGCTGAAAGGTTCCCAGTGCATGTGAAGCCAATACCAATTGCTCTTGTCAGCCAGTCTGACAGGGGCTTTAACAAGCCTGCCTGCTAATTCTTCCTGCCCAGGTTTAACGGAGAACATCCTATTTAGCAGGTATTCCTGCCCTGACTCAGGTGTTGCTTTGTACAGCCCATTGAGTTTCATTATTGAATCTGATTCTGTCTTAATTAGTTTACAACAGTAAAGAACAGCCCTGCTATGGGGAAAAATAGTGCACCCTGTCTTGCATTGAAGCCTTTTAAGGGCTACAGTATTGCCTTTGGCAGGACGCCTGTGGAAGGGGGTTCGAGATGCAACACCGTAATGACTTTGTGAAGGATGATTTTGAGTACTGTTCTTGCCACTGCTGAAACATCGCGAAGATGAGAAATTTAGAATCCAAGCTCCATTGCCACTGTTGTGCTGATGCAGGTTGGAAATAACTTAATTACCCTGAAAGTGACAGTGGGCTTGTGGCCAAAGGGTAACAAGTAGTGAAAGTCTTTGAAAGTTTGAAATGTAGCTCAAATCAAGAGCTGGATCTTCAGTTAATGTAAACAAGATTGGTACCATGGACTTTGATGAGCTGGCTTTGTAGTTTGATGTAGCTTTCTATTTATTTATTTATTTATTTTTAATAGCTGCTGTTTGTTTTGTAACGATCTGATTAAAATGGCTGGGCAGCAGACAAAAAGGGTCAGAAACTCCATTAGCAGTAACTAATTCTGAGTTCTTTTGTGCAAGTTGTGGTTATTCATGTGTGCAACCATCTGCCAAGGTTTTAATCACAAAAGAAAACTATGACCTGTGTTGATAAACATTTTTTCTATGAGAAATAATGGATGCCTATTTTTGACAATGAGCCAATAAAGTTACCAATAAGCAAGCACAGTACACTCCAAAGAATTTTCTTGAGATTTGCATGGCAAATTAAGGATATTAGAAAAACAAACAAACTCCAGACTTCGGTATTACTGTTTATTCCTCTACCTGCAGTCATTATGTTTCTAATTCTCTCTTTTTACTTTGACTCAATAGGTTTGAGTATCTTATTTTGTTACAGAAACATCATTACCAACAGCTGAGTTCTCATGAGCTGCAAGATAATGGACTGGTCTGCTCATGCAGCAGATAAAAATGCCTATTCTGAAACAAATTTTAGTTTTAGTTTTCCTAGAGGGATAAGGGATAAGAAATAAAGTATTATTCCAATATGTGTCTCTGCTTGAGCAGTTAGCTGGACATCGCACAGTTCATCAGTCCTGGAACTCTTTTCATCCAGTTATACCATCTAGATGCCTTACAAAGACCCTTTTCATTTTTAATGTACATAGGAACAGTCTAAGAAACTTTGAATATACAACTAAGTGTTGTTGAGTACTTCAGTGTCAGTACGTGGAGTAATTTTAAAAGTGAGGGAAATCTTTGAAGTGAAAGTTAATAGTTTTGCTTCTGTTAAGTGCTGGTTTTTAAAATGGGAGTTGAGACAAATGAGACGTCCATCTCTTAATGGAGATGACCTGTCTTCCCAATAATCTTTCTGGATTCATCTTTGTAGATGTTTCTGGATTTATATCTTCCTGAAAAGAAGTAGGACAAATTTAGGTAAATTGGATGGTCAAATCTGCTTAAAAATAAAATTATGTTTTTTTTCTGCTTCAGAGATGCTTTCATAATTCATTTTAATTGTGATACATGCGATTACTTGGCCTTTTGGATAAAAATTTTGAAAAACACTTTTCAAAATAGACTCAAACCCAAACCCTCAACCTCTCCAGTGCATGTAAGACTTTACACTATTTTATTAAGAAGACAATAAATATATGGGGCTGTGTCAGGATTTGGTTGATGCCATTATCTCTGTCTGGAAGCAACGGAGAGACTGTACCTAGATATTGCTCAGTGTTCAAAAACTGTCACCTAATTTTAAGGAATGAAATAGCACCTCATTTAATTGCCTGAGTGAGGAGTAACTGACATGACAGCCAGACCATGTTCAGAGCTGGTATAACTCGACTCTCTTCCCATATGTGTTTCACATCAACATCTTTATAACTGATCTCAAGGCAAGAGTAAAGGAAGAGAGAATATAAGTACCTCCTGCCACACAGCAGGGAAATTTAACTGCAATGGAAACAGGAGCAGCTTAGGAAGAGGAAAATTTAGTGGATAGGCTTCTACAGTCTGCCTGACATTTTACAAATGTAAGAAGAAAAGAAGTTAAAAGCCATTAAAGCATTACCACATCTTCTTCTGCTGTTATCTGTCAACAGCCGAGAACAGAATGGGTTTGCATACAACAAAATCTCCTAGGCACTGGGTTCTTCGTGTTGTCTTCATTGTGGAGCAGCACTGTTGTGTCAGGCATTGTCCAAGCCTGGGTTCTGGCCCCATGTATTTTATAAACTAAATAAATTCTCCTGACGTTTATCCAAAACAAGTTATTGATGTTCTAAATTAAAAAATGGCAAACTTTGTTATTGCTTTTAACTTTTGGCTGTACTCTAGTTTCATCTGGGAGCATCAGTTACCAACAAGCCCTATTTTGCTTTTTCTCCACAGATGAAATTCCAGCCATCTGGAAAGAAATTTCATTTCCATGATTTCCAGAGCAGAGCAGAGTGGCAGAAGTGCTTAAATAATCTCCAGAGAAACAGTGACTCTCCTGCATGCTGGTGTGAACCACATTTCTGAACTCTGACGTCTGTCACCAGCATTTGGCAGGCTGGGTTATTTGTGGGCTAGTTATTTCATTATTCACCTCTCTGCACCACAGCTGTCTCTATCCTTTTACCATGATGTAAAGTGAAAACATGCTGTCACGTTTGTCATAACATGAATAGATTTATATTGAAAATAATGCCAGCTGTCTGAAAAGGACTTAACTACTTGCACTCATTATGAGTAATCAGATTTTGTTTTCTGCACTTCTTTATACACAATTCTGAAAGAAACTTGGGCAATAACATAAAATTGCTTGTCATTTTAAATGTCAAATTCAAAAGATACAGAAGAACATCCAAGCATACTCCCTGTATAGTATTGTACATTCTGCTTTTTATTATAATTATTAAAAAAAGAACAAAGCACCTTGGAGAAAATTTCATAAAGAAGGGAAAAATTATGACTATTAATGGAATTACGAAGAAACATCAATATTTTCACCTTTGTGGGCAGTATGATTAAGTAGTTCATACAGTGAGCGGAGGAACCTGATTCAACCTGTATACGGTGTGAGATAGAATAGACAGTCCAATAAATGAAGCTTCTGGACTTGCTGATAAGTGGGGAGGAAGAAGATGCAAAATACACAGGCACTTCAGACAAGTAGGGCTCAGTTCAGGTGCATAAACACAGGCACCTCACACTGAGTTACTGAGCATTTCTACTGACAAATCCCTGCTTCTGGGAAATATGGAGGGAAGCTGGTTCTGAACTTCATTCTTTTCTACTCAATGAATAGCCATACACTAACAAATCAAACTGCACCGTGTTCTTTCAAGAGGGGCCCTATTCTTATTTTTATTCCACAGAGGCCCAAAAAGGATAATAGCCTGTCAGCTTTACTCTTCAGACTTTGAGAAGTACCCACCAAAAACATAAAGTGGCTTAAGAAGACTGAAAAGAGTTGGATGTCAAAATATCTTTGGATCTGACCCAGAAGCACCTTGACATTCAGCGAAACTTCTGCATCATAATAAAATGATCTACTTTGACAAGTCTCTCTGTCATACCAGCGTGGGCTTGAAAGCATCAGATGGTGTCAAAGGCAGGTGTGCATTCATGATACACCTAAATGGTAACTACCGATAGGTATGATCCAGCCTTGCCCGGGGTGAAACCTGACCAAAAGGGTATAGATTTGATCAGAATGGTGTTAATCCCAAATCAGTAAGGCTTGCTGAGAAGCAAAAGACATTGCCATGGACCCAATTCTATGTAATTGTCCTGGCACAACACTTTCTTCTCTTGGAGGGTGAACAGGGATTGCTCACATTTGTTTGTGATTCACATGAGTCAGGTATACAGAGGTGAATGGTCTGACCCTCGAGACACTCTCACAATGTGGCATTTGCTTGGTCATTTCCAATGCATCACAAATATCTGCCTGACAAGAAGGGTAAGTATCTTGTTCTGTGGTTCTCCAATATACTTTATAATGTGCATGTTGAGCAGCAGGACTGTAGTCATTAAGACTGAAGAACAGATTTTACCCTTTCTACAATCAAAATTCATTAGAAAACAGTATACAAATTATGGAAGAGAAATTTGAAAGTCTTACCATGAGTCTAGCTCTTACCCTGAGGGTCAGTGAATGTCAGGGCCCTGCTCAGCTTCTTGCTCATCTCATAAATATATGAAGTAAATTGGGAGTACTGCCATAACTGATGCTAAGGCTTAAAAATTTTTTGTTGTTATACAGAGCCGTAGCTCTCCAGGCTCTCTTTGTAGCAAATAATAAGTGAGTAACTTCCTAGATTAAGGTCATATTCAGAGCTTCATTCCCTTATTCTAAGATACCATCACCTACTGGCTGTTGAGGGAATGGGGGGACATGAGGCCTTTTGGCTAGTTTGCCTTTATGGATAATCTTCCGCGCCTGCTCAGTCTCTTTAATGAGGCAAGTAAGCTATACAACCTTCTTTTAGCTCTTTGCTTCTGCTCCTTGGCAGAGCAAGCAGCTGCACTTTTCTTAAGGCAGCTTTGGGTTTTCTGAAACTCTCTCTCCTGCTCATTACCTTTACTTTACATCTGCATGGGCAACACTCAGCACCTGAGTTTTAGGGGGTACTGTGCTCAAAATATGGCTGCAGTTTGAATATGAATGTTACTGAGAAGCTACTGCTTAGCAAGTTCATGAGACACCATGGTATTAAATGTTAAGGGCACAAAGACAAAAGAAACATAACTTGCGGATGACATCAGGCCCTGGAGAAGCTTGACAATATTGTCTCTGTCCTTTGAGTGAACTGCTCCTCACTCTCCTTCCCCTCATTACACAAAAAGAATGAATAATTGAGGGCAACGGATAATTCCTACCAGAGCTTGTCTGCAGTGAGTTTCAAATTAATACTTTATAGCAAAGAGCGAGCTAGGGGAAACCATTCTTGTCCGTGTTGCCATGAGTCTTCTCTGTATAACCGTGTGCATGGTTAATCAGCTGCCTGTGCATCACAGCCTTGCTTGCTACGCAGCGCACTTCTATCATCTGCCCTACTGAGGCGCGGCTTAACAGGGCTTCTCAATGCAGAGTATGAACTTCACTTCTGCTCTCAAGCAAGGGCAAAGAAATAAGAAGCACAGAACATAAAAGCCTGGTGAGATTACAGCCCGCTGTGGGATCTACATCTCTGAAATATCCATGTGTATTCCTTAGTTGAGAATGGCAGGATGTGCCTTATCTGTATCACTGTGTTCAGTTTTCTATGAAGTGTCGGAATCCCCAAGTGTCTTACTATTAGGTAATTTTTCTGCCATAAATGTATATGCTTTCGGCATAATCAAAAAATTTTCGTACTCATTTTCTATGTCAAACTCTAGAGAGTTGTTGTTTCTTTTTGAAAGAAACACAGGGTTATATCCTGCTATTATTCATGCAGTGATACAAATAAAATTACTAATATTAAGCACATATAAAACATCTGCAGAATCAGGACTATACATTTTCTTTCTTTCTTTCTTTTTAATGTGGTATATTTGATACTTAAAATCTATCAGAGTTCTCAATATAAAAGTACAGGATGAGACTTCCAAAAATTCCTTGCATGGAATGATAGAATTCAGAGGTGTCCTGCTCCGTAGCTTTTACCACAGGTCTCCCGTAAAGGGAGCCCTTCACTTGTACAGCTCTGCAAACAAATCAGAATTCCAGGTAGTCAAGTGGACTACAGCTCTTCTAACATTAGCCATATAAAATGATATGAGAGTCAGTTTAGGTTCAAAATACCTACTACAGGCACTAAGTATTCAGTGGAGAAAATTGAATAATCCGTACAGATATATGGAGACTTATGGATGATGGTTCATCCCTCCCTGACGTTAGAGGTGAGGGTGTATGCATGTAGGATGAGTTATGCTATGGAAAGTTGAGTGGTTCAGACCACACCAGCTTTGCAGAGCTAGTATTAGATGAAATGAAACCCTGTTCAACAGAAACAGTTTCCTGGCTCCCCCCTTTCTCATATACAGAATTAAGGAACATCACCCTTTTATCTGTCTGGGTTCATGCGTGCTCACCCTGGGCAGGAGTTGTGAGCTAATGTGCTCATTCGCAGAAAGAAGAGGGGAGTCCAAGCTGCCCCACTCCTTACTCTTGCCCAGGCACCGGCAGTGATCAAGAATTCAAGTATCTGGATTGACTGACGGTGGGTAGAAACCGTCAGTCAGGTTTGCCTCACATCTCCAGTGCCTCTAGGAAGTTAGGTCTTTAAAACAGAAGTGTAAATTATCCAATGGCATTTTCAGATCTTCTCCAATATTAATTATTCTTATTTCTGCCTAACAGAGAGTGTTATAATTTTATTCCTTACACATACAAATTTCATTCGAGTCAAGATTAATTAATTTTGTTGTTTGCTGCCCAAGTTCATAAAATCTAGTTTCCTTTATATTATTCCTTTTACACTGGGCACTGCATTTCTCTTATTTAATTTGGATTTCACTAACAACATTTTTTACCACTTTTCCAGAATAGTAAGAAACAAAATAGATCTTTAGGACACTCCTTTTTGTCCTTCATTCCACTTGACATTTTGTCATAGGTGTGTATTCCATTAGGACTTCAGGACAGTTTTCCCTGAATGTAATAAGTCCATGGAAATATAAGTTTTCAAAGAAAATTTTGAAAGCTTGGTCAGGTTAAAATCTAAACAGGCTTTATTCTGCTTACTCTCTTTTCTTTTGATTCCGATCATAATTTGCCTAATCTAGTCTATCAAACCTCACCGTGGAGTAATAAATGGCCAATAGGTATTGAAGAATCAGATAATTTACTTTGTAGCTGATGAAAAATCAAGTCTTCCCAGTAAAACTGTAAACTAAGTTGACCCAGAAAAAATGACTATATGTTATGATGGTTGTGGCAGTTGCAGACAAAGTTGCTTTGTCACTCACATGTGCCTAAAATGACATGGGTGCAACAAAACTGTACACACCTCGGACAGAATTACTCCCGACCGCAGTAAGTGACGGCTTTTAGTGTTAGTGTGAGATTTCCATTTTAAGGTCTTCTATGAATGGCACTTCAATGTGTTTAAGACATTTATTCTAACAAGAAAAATGCTTGCTTGTTTTTAGTGTGGTTAAATATGTTAACTTAAGAAGTGATAGAACCTGGTTGCTAGTCAGTCATCTCACCAAGACCAAAAGGAGAAAGTTTTCTTTGGATTGAATTGTGCGAGTCAGAAGTGAGCACCTTTGCTTCAGCTCCTTGGGCAAAGAACTCATAGATACCTAAAACAGGCATTTCAAAGTTCAATCCTCTTCTGAAACAACTTCTGCACCAATAACCTAGAAATAAAATTCCTCTGTTTTCAGAGCCTTTTATTTTTTTTTGGACCTCTTGGTAAAAAGTTAAGAAGTGGAGGAATTGGTTAAGACAAAGAACATTCTGCTCTTCCTAACAGGATGGCAAGGAGCATTGCAAAACGATGTTCAAATCTCCCATCCTAGCACCTGTTGGTGAAGCCCCTGGGAACGACGCTGTCAGGAATCTGTGACCTGAAGAGTACTGCTCCAGTACAAATGCCATGGGGCTACCTGCCAAACTGTCCTGCTGTGAGTGAGGCTGCTAACATCCATCCAAGCCCTGTTATGACACTGCAGACAGAGCTGTTGAGAGGGAGACTGGGCTTGACAGGGCAGCCTTTGGGCTGGTGGCTTCATCAGCCATCACTGCCAGGAAGCGCATTGCTGCAGGTATATCGGCAGTAATTTTACAAGGGGACAGCTGCCATCAGTTTAAATGTGAGTCAAAAGTAAAGGGAATCTGGCACCGCAGGAAACACAGACCTTCACAGAACTGCAGCCCTCTGTATGTGCGTGGAGATGCATGTTTCACAAGTACGTGGATTTTGAAAGATGTCCTTGGTCAGATACTTAACTTAAGGAAACACAGCATATTAGGGTATGAAATTGGGAGTGAATATGTGAATGTACCCAGTCTTCATGCCTATACTACTACTGAGCAATAAGATTGTTTCTTCACAAAATTAAAACAAAGTGAAAGACAAAAAAAGGCAGTTCTTTTTCTAACCTACATATAGAGCCGCACAAACAAAATTGCTGGAAGGAAGCAAAGATACAGTGTCTGGTATTCACAGTCGTTGGTTGTGAATAGTGCTTAGTCCAGAATAGCCTACTCATTTCACTGAGGAATTAATTTATCGTTACAGCAATGGAAGATAATAGACCAGCCATCACATGCAGCTAAAGTGCTTTGGCTTACCTCAAAAAAAAAAAAAAAAAAAGAAAAATTTGCATAGCTTTACATTTAGAGAATAATAACATTAAGTAAAATTGGCCCAGTGGGTGGAAAAATAGAGCTCTTTAAGCAGTACAAATAATTCTGTATTTGTTGGGTATAAACATTCCTACATTCAGTTGTTGGAGATCTATTGTCCTTTTGCCTAACAAGATGTTCTTTCATAGTGATACGAACGTCACGAACAGCAGTATTTTTGTTACTGGAAAGCAAAAACATAGGAAATTAACTTTTTGTAAGGTCGTAAGCACATCTAGTTATAAAACTACCTCTTGTTAATAGAAGACATGACCTTTTCACTTATTAAAGGCTAATTCCAATGCTGGCAATTTCATCCTTTTAAAAATAATTTTCAAACTCCAACAAGTTTGTTTTTTTTCTTCTGATGAAATGAACTCTACACACCAGAACTGCATGTATAATGCAGGCTTTTGTGCACTGATTCTCTTTAATATTCATCTGCTTTAAAAAAACACTCAGTTGCATGCAAGGTATAATTTAGAACTACAGCTTCTTTACATTGCCAGACTTGCATAATGGAGATGATGATAAAATAAATGAAAAACAGGTTCCTCCGCCACCGACAGTTTCAGTTAGTCTGTTGCTCCTGGTGTGACTAGAACAGAATAGGCAACATAGAATAATACATCATAAAAAATAGATGTATGTTTTATAAAATCAAGTTTTACTATATAGTGTAGATTTCACTCTGTGGCACGGGAGGTTCCTGATTTCTGGTCAAGCTCTTCAGTAGGTCCTTTTTTATTTTAATAATACTATAACAATTGTTATAATTTATTAATACTAAATAATAATAATTATATTATTATATAAATAAAGTCCAGCATACACACCATCTTCAGTGTTTTCATGTTTTCAGTATCTAACAGGAGGTGTATGCTGTACATTTAGAATTTGACAGCTGAGAATAACTGCATCAAAATCCAGGCATATTCCTTGATTAAATAGGATATTTTTTTAAATTACTTTAGAACCTCACCTCTGATATAACTCTCCAATATTAAAATTTGATGCTGTCCCTATCAAAGGCAAAGGGATCTTGCATCTGACTAAAGTAGGAAAGGCAGCAGTGTGTATATGTATAACCTTTAACTGTGATATAAGAAGATCTCTGAGTTCAGCTAAATGTTGTCTGTAGCATAAGGTAGCTACTAGGTAGCATAAATGATAGGAAAACTGTCACAGCGCACTGTCTGGCGAGCTGCAAAGCTGAATCATTTGGTCCTCGAATAAGACAGGACAAATACAGACATGTAGGAATTCATTGCTGAAACTGTCATTCTCTAGGTGTCGGGTAGAAACAGGGAAGGGCCTGACCCGCTGAGGAAGATGACAGCAGGAAGTGCAGGATGCATTAACATCAATGCTAATAGTGGGCCCTGAGGAAGAGCTAAGAAAAAAATTCTGTGGGAGGTTGGGGACAAAAACTTGCCCCATTGCCATCTGATCGCTGCTGTAAAATGCTGCCCGAGAAAACAGCATTTGGCACTTTCTCTGCAGCTAAACGTCTTTGATCACATCAGCAATGCCTGGGTCCAGCATCAATCTTTCTGATGAGCAGAGATCCCCACTGAACTTCAGCCTATTAACTAAGGTCAAGAAGGACACAGAACAGTTAACAAGGCATATTTAGAAACTGCACTGTTGCAGGGATCAACAAGCAGCTCTTATAAATAACATTTTAAAGATAACTGTTTAACTGTTTTTAATTTCTCAACTTATCCTTTAAACCATTATCTTTCTGTGCAGTCTATTAGTCAGTTTTCCTGGCGGATTTGGTTTAGTGTGTTTGCATACAAAACAAAGAGCTTGTTGCCACAGTACGGTCTGCTTTGTTTTGCTGCAGAGTGAAAGCCTCATGGGTTCACGTCTGACAGAAAAAAAAAGAAAAACAATCATTCTCTTAGAGCTATCTCGAATTAGAGCTACCTACTCCTCCTGCCTCTCTGGAGGCCTCTGGCTTCATCCAGCCCCATTCTCAGCTGCTCCTATGTGACAAGCCACGCACTGGCGAGCATCTCACTTGGCAACATGCTCTGACTGGAGACTCATTTAAACCATACCTGTATTTTTAAATTGTATTTAAATTGATAATGGAGTGGTACCATTCAATGTCAAAAAAAAAAAAAAATGTATTTCTGAGGTAACTTAGCCATCCCCGAAAACACAAAATGGTCTATTATATAAGAGAAATATAAATTCAAAGAGTTATTGAGATATTCTGACTTCGTAATGGATCAAATTAATTGTGTAAGCTTCATGTGAGGAACACAAGCCAAAATAAAAGCACCCCAAAAGAAGGCAATATACATTGAAAAATGGCAGAAATGATTTTAAGATCTACCTTTGCCAAAAGAAGTGAAGAAACTTTCTTAGTTGAACTGGGAAGAACGTCAAGATGAGTGAGTGATCTAAACGAGGGAACATGGATGAACAATGCAAGACTAATCCATTAATTCTTATCCTGTTTCTCTATTTAGATTCATCTTATGCAGCGAAAGCTATAAAACTTCAGGATTGCAATTGACTAAAAAGGGCACTGCTTTTAAATCTAAGGTGCTCATCAAAATTATTGAATCCATAAAGTTTTTTCACATGTAAAGATCACATTGCCAGGTGCTGAATTATCACAAAACTGTCTTCTTCCTTCCTTAAGCAATTTAAAGATTGATGTATTATGCCTTTCACTATATGGATCACTGAAAGGAATAATCATTAAAAATGTAAATCCTGTGCTCTTGAAATATGACCTCTGCTTTCCCTTGTTGTCCACCGAAGCCTTTGCTGTGTCTTCAAGCACTGTTAAAGCCCATTTTTCACCGTCAGGTGAGTTGTTGCAGTAGTGGTGAGCAATGTCCCTGCTAAAGCCCAGTCTCACTAAATCTCCATGTCTCCAGGAGAAGCCTTCCACTGAAGGTTCAGCTGAAAAGGTCTTCAGGCAGCCTGTGCAGACGATGCACGCGTGTACCAGCTACTCACAGTTCCTCCTAAGTGCAGCTACAGGCAGTTATCTTAAGGCTATTAGAGCTTTCATTTTTTACTCATGCTGAAAGATTTCCTCTCTGCTGAAAAGTTACAACTTTTTATGATACAGCTTGCAGTGTGAATTTTTTTCTGAGGATAAGAGCATCTATATCTGACCCTAAACAGAACAGTAACTTTTTTAGCCATCTGCAGCTCTCTCCAGTAATAACAATCAGATCTTCACTTTCTCTGGGGAACTGTTTCCTCCCTTCATTTCCTTCATCTGAGCCTTTTGCAGTGGAAGTACCTTCCTTATATAAGGTTCTGGTGTGTCTACAACCAAGAGATGAATAACAATGTGGTTTGTCTCACAGCTGTTTTGCGTTATGGCTCCTTACCCCTAATGTGGATACTTACCACCAAAACCTGGTTTCTCCCAACCTGAAGTGGCTGTCATGTTTGTCAGACAAATCACCCCTGAAGGGATCTGCTCCTCTCTCCTGGTCATGGAGGAGTCTGACAATGACAAGCCCACATGTAGATGACTTGTCTTTAGCTACTTAGAGTTCATTGAGATGACTTCTGGCACCTGTTTCTCCCAAAGAGTTTGATTTCCATCAGCACAGCTAAACATAATAGATGATACAAAGCCTACTCCTTAGCAGATATAGTATGTAATATTGTTAATCTCATTTTACCATACTTTTTTACAGTGTGAACTAGCATCTGGAATTTGTATTCACATGATAGAAATAACTCAGCTTTACATTAATGCCGTATGCACTAGTAATGTTTATACCTGGAGACACATAGGTTTCCTGGCTGTTTCTGTCAGCTCCAGAGCTGAAAGCACGAGGGGTGCAGTAATGAGATGCCTATTCGGTGAAGAAGCGTGGACGGGAATCTGAGTTAACGCAGTCTGCAGAAATTGCCAGAGTATCTCTGCCTAATAGGTGAAGGGAAGCAGAGGGAGGTATATCAGAGAAAGACGGTGATAAGTACCATCCATTATCTCCTTTAGATAAATCTAAAACAAAATACCAGTCCGTGCTCTTTGGTGTCTTTCACATGTCTGTTTGATCTGTGAACACTGAATGATCTTATACTTAATTACCATACGGAAGGAAAAGAATTGGAAAAACTTGTCTTTTATCTTAATTAAAGGTGTCATATGTGCCAGTCTAACAGGCGATCAATGCTAGCGGACATTTAGGGGAGACTGGTATCATTAAGCCTATAGCAACCTGTGAAAGGGCATGCACATGACTAGAATTCATATCATGTTGTTTCACAAAGCTTTTCTGATACCACAGAACACTTTTTCAGCTGCTTTAATCAATACCTCAGATTCTGACAATAAAATCATTCTCTGGACTGAATAGCATACTGAAATAGTGAGAACTGCAGTATGCTAGCATAGAAAAAACAGCAGCCAGCCCCTCCTCTAAGTTTTCCTTTTTCATGCATTATCAGTAAAAATTACATCAGAAATAGGCTGCTATGAGTATCATAGGCAATGTCTTCTCTCATAATATAGTCTACCTACTCTCATAATAGCACCTACCTACTCCTTCATCTTAGAGCTGAGAGGACTTCACTTTGCATAGAAGGAATCAAAGAAGTAGAGTCAATGTGGCTGAGTATAAATACTATGCTTAGTAGCAGAGCCTGCCACACTGTTGTCCCAGGTGCAGAGGGATGTGTTGCCATGAAAATAAATGTGTGCCTAAGCTCTCACCACTGTGTATCACCACCACTGCTCTGACACCTACGAGGTCACATTGCTATGTTTCTCCTCCCCCACTCCTGATGGTCATATCCTCTCTACTTCTGTGGTATTCTCGCTACTTGTGTCAGAAAAGCACAAGCACAGCTGCCTGTGGCAGCATGTTTCTTGCAGCACCAGTGCATTATTATTAACCTTACCAATGGCTTTCTCTAGGGGTAGCAACATTTTCTCCTTCATGGCAGTTTCTGCCCAAGGATATCCTTGGTGCTGTGCTGGGGCACTATCCCCACCTGCCCTCCCTGTGGAAAGACATCATCCCGGCAGAGCATCATGAGTTCATGGTTCTGGAAGGGGTGTGGGGAAGCCAGAACCCTTGGGTGAAGAGGAGGCACTGAAAGACCAAGGATATAGCATTCCCAGTCCTCCCTCACCTCTCAGCAAGGACAAAGGCGGGATTCTCTCCAAAGAAAAGTGCCTGACTCAAGTTCTTGTGTATGAATACCTATCACTTCTCATTCACTTGTCTTACTTCAAGCTCTGAGTGGGAGGATAGATGAGGGGAGGATGGATGTATGCTAAGGTAAGCAGTGAGATAGGAGAATCCCCAAACAAAAGTCTCTCAGGGAGATTTATTCTGCATAAAGGTGGGGAATGTATCACTTTCTGGTTCTGATAGCCTTGGGATGCCTGGAGCTTTGTAATTGCTGGGTTTGATAGTTTTTATTCCTTGAAGTAGCGAGCTCCCCAGGTGGGCACCCACCACCCTGGGAAAGGGTCTCAAGCAGCATTATCAACCTTTCTTGGTAGCTAAAAAAGGATCCTGGAATAATGCAAAGAACTCGTGAGTGAGAGTTCTTTGGAATGCCTGAATTTAGGCCTCCTGCTCCTTCCTATTGGGCTGCAGAGCTGTCTGTCATGTCTACACTCACTGTCTTCCCTCCCCTGTATGGAAAGTCATTGGCCACAGCCATAATGGTTGGTTTGGAGAGCCCCAAGAACCCCTCTACTCAACATCTCCTTAACATCAATATTTGCTGGGAGCTTCTGGGAAGTAAGCCTTATGATTGTCTCTAGGTACCAGAGCTAAAGACATCTCCATTTATGTGTCAGGACCTGAGACCTACAGTATTTGTTTGGGGTAAAGTCGCTGCAGCAAAGTTGGTGACCTAGCCTTGTGCTTACACCATTGCTAGTGCAACAAGTCTTCACTCCTGGGTCACATACCTCTGTGTTTCTGCTGTAAAAATCCTAAAAATTAATAATCATTGGTATTCAGGGGTATCCTCTAGCCACCTATTTTTTGTTTTTATAAAAATTAGATTTGACACAGCAGGATTAACAAATATTGACACCTGTGTTGTCTTCTTTGCTTCTTCTTTTCATGAGTTGATGCTATTAAAAATGAACAAATGTCATGCAATCCTTCTGGCAAAGTGCCAGTCCTGAGGATCCAAATGAGAAACCAGCCTGGAAACCATTACAGGGGATCCTTACAAGACATTTGCAGCTGTTTCAATGAGGTTGATCTTTTAAATGACCATTCTGGAAAAAAAAAAAAAAAAAAAAACCTTTATATAGCTCTTGTTTATCATAAAATCTCTGAAATTAAAAGTCTTGTCAAAAAGCTGTTATGAGGTCTTTAATGCTCTTGACTCTTTAACAGTATTTCTTCAATTATAGGAGAGAATAAAGATGAACTTGTCATCCCTATTTTTCAGAGACTACTTAATGAGAAGTACTAAAATGTTGTGGTTCTGGAGAGGTTACTAGGTCTCTAAGTACTGTGTATGGTTAATTTCTTTTTAATCCTAATATTTTATTTGTTTAAAAGATGAAAGGATATATCACAGTATTAAGCTGGTATGACTACATTTCCTTCCTGCTTTGCCTGCAGATACGTTATAAAGACAACTTATCAAAGCAAAGTCTCTACTTAGCATAAAGCAATTTCCTGTTGGTCCCCTATGCGCTTTGAATAACAAATTTAAGAATTTAAAGCTGTTCAATAGGCAGTCTACCGCTTTTGTGTGAGCGTACGCTATGGGGACTGTGTTGAGTGTCTAGACCGTGCTGAGGTCCGTGGGATGGTGGGGAATGACAGCAGGCACCAAAATGAGCTGCTAGTTCATGTGGCCAGGATGGGGAAGCTGCTTGGTTGCCCAGAGGAAGGGGGGTTAGCTCATTTGGCCTCACCTAGGTGTCCAGTGCCTTTGAGGTGCCGCCAAAACCCCCAAATGTCCCCAGGGATCTCATGGGCATACCACAGGGCCAAGGGGATGACCCCACATGTCTGGAAGAGCAGCTAAGCCAGATGGGAGAACCAGGGGACCACCAAGGGCTCCAGGGCCCTGCATCGAGGCAGCTGAGGAGGCTGAGTAGCTCCTCAAGCTCCAGCAGGGATCTCAGGCTGGATGTGCAGCAGAAACTTCTGACTTGCATGTAGCCTCCTAAATACGATCACATTTTAGAATCTGATCAATAGCTTTCAATCAGGCAAACTCCTGGGTCCATGAGTACCTACTTCTCTGACATACAAAAGAACTACGTCCATAAAACTGATACAAATCAGCATGAACTACCACAGGGGTTTGTGCAGCTCTGGATCTAACTCATAGTGTTAACATTACAAATATTTTTGTTAACAAGCTTTTAGATAATTTGAGTCCTCTGAGAAATTTTACATCTTATGCTTATTAATTAATTAAGAAGATCTTAATTAATATAACACTTTACATAATTTCCTTTTTTTTAATGGAAGAAGTTCATGTTGTTCAATATGGTATGAATAAAACACCCTTTAAGAAATGCAGCCAGCTGTGCCACCCCTTGAAACCCAGTGCAGCCACTGAACAACTCACTCTTAGATTTTGAAGTAAGGAATGATACCCTGTTCTATTGCATATGCACAGGAGATTTAGGTAGACAGAGCATAAATTACTCAGTTACAATTAGACTATGACGCAGTCTAATAAACCTGCTCTTCTCTGAAACATGATAGAAGTTAAAATGACCACAAACGGTCAGAAGGACAATTATGTGAGATTTGTGTTCAAGAAGAAAGCTGACCAATGAGTCTGTATTCTCCCGGGGCTCTTTTTCTTTCTTTCTTTCTTTTTTTTTTTTTTCTCATCAACATTAAAGTGAATCAGTCATACAGCTACACAGTGAATCGCGTAGCTTGAGCTCATGACATCACCTGTAATAGTTATGAGACGTTTTGGAAAGAAACCAGGACACACAAGCAACTGAGTGGTCTTGTTTTCAATCATACTTTAACTGAACTTTTGAACTGAGAACACATATTTGTGATGGCATTCCTCTTCTTTAACAAAAAGATGTTAAAAACACAGTCTACAAAAATACTATCTCTTTTCATTAAATATGTGATTCTCGGAGTTTTCCATAAGATTTGAGATGACTAAGTATAGAAATGGATCATTTAATATACCAGTCCTTTTTTTATTATTTTTAATAGCAACTAGTAGTTAAAAAGAACTCTAATTTTATTTCCATTTTATTATGCAAAATGATTTCATATAATACAATGAAGTATTTAAAAAGAGTTTGCCTCTACATTTCTGTGGGCATCTTTAGAGAGTACTGAATATTTAAAAGGTCTTATAAATAGAAACAAAATCCATATGGCAAGGTAATAAATATTCATAGAAGTATGGATAGCCTGATTCTCCAACTCATTTTTAGGATTGTAGGGCTGCAGGAAATGAATATACTACTCTTGCATTCAAGAGCTGGGTAACACATTGATCAGCCTGCCAGTTCGATCCAGGCACCTTGCATAAGAATTTGTTTTTCACATTGCATCTCATAAACAGCAATGACTTTTAGCCTTTTGCTATTTGTGTATTAAGCTGTAAAATATTTGGATTCCTAGGTTAGATGTAACAGTATGTGCATCGTTTGATTTGGAAGGAGAGTTCTTTACAAATTTCTTGGCTTTAAGTGTGTACTACATCAAAACATATCAGTTTTCCTCAGCTGACAGAAAAAAAAAAAGACTGGTGAGTGTCAGGTGGCTTGTGTGAAATTAATAATTTCTCACTCATTTCACTTCCCAGCGGACACATGTCTACTATGCACAAACTCCAACTTGGCATTAATTGCCACACTTGTTTAAAATCTCAGTTCCACAAATAGGTACTTTCTTTAAATATGCACTCAAATTTCCATTAAGGCAGCTTGTGAACTGGGCCAGGGAAGCTCCTGTGGGGTGGTAAGCTGTCTCTGCAAAGAGCTGCAAGAGGAGGCTTGCGGTTTCAGCCTCACCATAGGAAAATTAGTCTCCTCCAGACTGGTGGGGTATAGATAAACTCCCAGTGAGTAGCGCAAGAGCAGAGTGTGCAGCTGCGATTCTCGAAATGGAGAATGAGGTTCTTATCTCAAAGTCTCAGATTAGACAAAAGCAATGGCATACTCGTAACTTTTGCTACTAGGACTTTTGCTAGGACTTCTGGACAGTCCTTCTGAAATTAGTGATGGATCCCACAGGTTTAGCTAAGCATAAAGTGAGTTGTGAGTAAAGGTTTCTTCCCTACTGAACTCAAACTGGTATTTTTCTTTCTCCTATGAAAGTTCAAAACGCAGCAATGGAACCAGACAGGTCATGATTACTATCATCCTTATTACAAATTCATTATGTTGTCTAATTCTTATTGGTTGTCCATGATGTTCATTTACATTTACATCAGAACTATGTCTATATTAAGTGCTTTTTCATCTGCAAAGGAATGACACTCCAGGTACCACTTTTCATTATTCTCTTGAGGGAAATTTTGCCACTATCAGCAGGTATTTCTCCAGCATTCTTCCTGCTGCCATAGGGGAGCAAGTTAAGATAGTTGGAATATATCATCTATAAGCACTGAAACAGACTCATCTCTCTTCCCTTTCAAACTGAAGAATAGCTACAAATTTTCATCAACCTGCTGGAAGATGATGCTCATCTCATCCACTTTTGCCCTTCTTTCCCACTCCTTCCCTAATGTCTTAGAAGTTCAAACTTCCAAGAATCTACTAGCCATTTTCAAAGTAAAAGGAAAAAATGTTCCTCTTTCAAAATCTATTTTTGAAAGTGAAATAAAAATGGAGAGGTGAAATAATATATTTTTATATTTCTACCCTTAAGAGTGATATGTCACGTTGTTTTGACCAACTCCATTAAAGTGATTATAAGGACTTCAGCAGGTATTCAGTATAGCCTCCTGACCTTTCTTCTTCAGCTTCCCTGCAGGGAAGTAACAAGTAAAAGCTACTGATGGATGGCAAGTAAAAAGCAGAAATGTTTTAGCGTCTTCTTTTTTTGCTTTCACTCTTCACCAGGAAATTAACTGCAATTTGATTGCTAACTGAATTCACATTTGCATCAAAAGGACAAGACCTTAGATTAGAATACAAAAGGAAAAGTTAAGAAAGACTTATGTACCTGCATTTTTTTCAGCCCAGTTGGGCCAGATGAAAATCATGATAAGATATTTAAAGGAAGGGCAGAAATGATTTCAAAACAATCATAGGTTGTCTTTGGGAACATCTGCTGAGGACAGGTGATACATCAGAAGACTGAAGATAAGTGATTATTGCACCACTTTAAATGGGAGATATAGGAAGGGCTGGGAATGTAGAGAAAACTGTTTAACTTCAGTGACAGGAAAACTACTAGAATGTACTATACAACAAAAAACTGCAAATACCAGGAAAATAACAAGTGTTCAAAAATGAACCCAAGTTAGTTTCTTAAAAATAGACTATATTAAACTGCTAATTTCTATCTTTGATGGCATAACAAGTCTAAAAAAAGGGTTTTGAGCACTGTTATGCATGAATGTCACGTAAGTTAACTAGTAAACACAATCTAGATTAGCCTAATATATGCTGGGTTCAAAACTATTTAGATAATCATAGTCAGAGAACAGATATGCACCATGAAACTGAACAGAAGGACCACACAAGATTCTGCGGAGTGAGTTCTTTGGAACTATTCAGCATCTTCATTAAAGGTATAGATTAGGATGAATGAAAACATTAATGGTGAAATAAAAAACACTCATTAAACTCTCAGAGGATACTGAATTACTTACTTTGGAGGATAGGATTAGAATTTAAAATAATATGATCTGAAAATACTGAGTGAAATCCAAATCTGGCTTAGGCAAGAGTAATCAACTGTGCAAATAAAGCATAGGAGAAAGGATCCCTGCAGAAAGGAGCTGCTGCTCTCGGTAAATCAGAAGCTGAGCATGAACTGACAGTGCTATGTAGTTAAAAAAAAAAAAAAAAAGGTGAACATTTTTGTGGAGCATATAGCTGAGCATACAGTGTGCAAAGCAAACAGAATAATCTTGCAAGTCTGGTTAGTACTAGGTACACACCAGCCAAAATACTTCAGATACTCAGGCTTCAGGAAACAGACAATCCAGGGAAAAACAATGAGTATGGGCTCAGGTCTACAACACATGACCTGTAGAAAACAGATAGAAGAAATGGGGAGTGTTAAGACTAGAAAAAAGGAGGCTGTATGGAGATGCTACGGTGGTCTTTCTACAAGAAAAGCTGCTGCAGAAAGTAATGGGATGAATTGAAGGAACCTATCTACTGTGAATGGAATAAAAAGTCCTGAGCTTGAAGTATAGGATGAGGCATTTCCTTTAGACAGCAGGAAAAGCTCACTTTCCAGGAAGGAGAATGAAAGACAGTCTGGAGTAGATTTCATGGTATGTTTGTCATGGGAAGTTTTTGAAACAACACTGGACATACTTCTGTCAGGAAGGAGTCAGGTATTGCTGATCCCAGCTTGGTGCTTGGGATGGACATGGGATGACTTCCCGCATTTCCTTTCAGATCTATTTTTCTATGAATCTGTGACACTGAGACATTTACTATGAAAGAAAAAACTCAGAGCAATGACCGGAACTTATGTTTAGATTTAACTGCTCACCTTCCTTTCACTTGGACTCACACGTTGCTTGCACCTATTGCCTATAGTGTTAAAGCTGTGATAATGAATCAAATGCAATTTATTAATTAGCTGAACATAATTTTGTAGTGATATAATAGAAGTAGTAATTAACATGTCTACTGAGAATTCATAAAACAGGATAGGTTAATGAGACACAGGTTTTTGTGCAGATCCTGAGATTTTTTTTCCATCTCATAGAGTAGACACTACATTTTCACAAGCTATATCATTGTCTCTATTCATATCCTTTGATTTCTTTTTAATGGCCAATGCTATATGCTCAGAGTTTTATGAGGATCTTATAGTGTGGTAGTTGCCCTCTGGCTAGACACAGACATTCACTAATCTATTTTCTAGCATTTTCCATATTTAAACTGGTACCTAGTATGACCAGACACAACCAAGAGACTTTTGTCATCGCTTAGTCCTTCTTTGATGTCACTGGAGAAAAACATGGAACAAGAGGCCCTTTTATACAAGCAGTAATTTGGTATGTAGGTTCATTTAATCAGAGGATCAAATCCAATTAACCAAACTCATTTTCATTTAGTGCTTGAAATGCTGAAATTAATAATTTCTGATGTGATATCATTTGATACCAAAGTAATCAGGGATAACCATTGTCCTGGAAGGCACAAGCTGAAACTTGTACCCATCCCTGCCCCTCACTGCTAGCCTAGCCCTGTCCTGCGCTACTGGGCTCTTCTGTATTCTGACCACTCTGTCCCTTCACTGTCCCCGCAACAGGGCAGAACACCAATGGATAGTATCTGCATGGCTGTCTTGCTCCAGCAGTTCTTCCCTCCAGCTACAGAGAAAGACGGACAAAAAAACTACTACACTTCTACTTGGCTCATGTCTCTCTCCTTCTCCCAAGGAAATTGATGGATCAAAACAGGGCTGTCACTGCTGCGAGATGAAAGGGGATCTGTGGGTCTCTTCTGTGAGGAGGGAAGAGGCTGCAGGAATATGAGTCCTCCCTCCCAGAGAGGATGTCCTCTTTGCCTGATCAGGTTATCTGGGGAGCACAGGATTACTGAAATAGTTCAGAGAAGGAGACTCACAGGCCCATTCAACCCTACTGAGCTTCTCTTCAAAAGTTCTGTAAGATGCTGAGTGGTATGGTGATACATATTGATTTAGTAATGTGTTAGATTCAAAGGATTCTCTACCTCCGAGAAGGACATTTAATTTTTAGACTATTAAAATTACATAAGAATGCAGTTGATCACATGCCTGTTTTTCACCCACTACTAAATGATATATGCACAGGTAAAAGTGTACCTTTTCAACAAAAATCTGGATGCACAAGAGTTGATTTATGAGTCACTTGTTAGAAAAAAAGCATACATTACCATGGAGAGACTGTTGCAGCTGACTTAACAGGACCAGATCCCAAGGAGAACTTGGATGCTTGAGGAATTCATACACACAAAAAACAGGACTTGAATTGTTTTGATCATAGCTCTGTATAGTCTGCTCAAAAGTTCCTCAATACTTAATCAAAGACATGAAACAGTGTGGCTAGTTGACTAACACAGATTTGCCCCTCAGTTCCTCATCAAGGCAGACACCCTCCCACAATATCGCAAGGGAGCAAGCAGACACAATCCCACAACACTGAAGGTACTATGAGACTAAAAATAGATAAGGGATCCCATCAGTTCAGATAGGTTTAGGGCAAGGCTGTAATTGTTTGTTCCTAGCTAGGAGTAATGAAACTCACATCAATAGAGTAGAATGAACAGTTTATTCATATATCATAAGCAGTCTAAATGCACCTTAGTTGTTTGTTCATTTGTTTTAAGAGGTCTTTGAAGCACAATTTTAATGGAGTTCACATTTAAAGACATGCAAGGGAAAATGGAAAAGTTGTTCTCCTTTGCTAGTGATTCATTTCTGTCCATAGTTTTTGCTCCAGAGTCTTCCAGCTTTAGTAATGCAGTACCATGCATTATAAAAGAATCCTTGACACAAGGGGTCAGCCTATAAATGGAGAGCATTAATTTGATGTGTCAGAAAATGGCCACTTCCTCCTGCAGAATGGTAGTTTCAGAAATACTCTGATCAGAAGTATCATCAGACATGGGAAGCATAGGTTTTGGGATAGCAATTACAGTGTTTCTATTTGCTGTCTGTCCTGTGAAAACACATGATAAAATAAGCATCATTTTCCATCAAGAACATTTATTATACTGGCCCTCTTGTATTAACTTTAAAAAAACCCAGCTATCACAGTTCATTCCAAACAGTAAACACCTGCAAGCAAGTCGAATATATTAAATAGCAATAATTGCAATTCATGAAGTTTTATATAGCAGAATATATTTACAGTGCATTTCCATGATAAAGAAAAATATACTTGTGACTGTGCATTTGCCATGGCATATGGATTAGGGTAACACAACAAAATAATTCTGGGAAAATCAATGCTTTCAACTAAATTGAACACAGCAGCTTTGCTTAAACCTTTCTATGTGATCAGTGATGTTTTCTGCCAGCTAGGCCATTAGGTGAAAGTGTGAAAGCTTGTCATGAACCAAGGAAATGAACTTAGAAGTCAAGTATGCAGATTTTTTATCTGATACTTAAGAAGATATATCCTCAGGATCTTCCCTAGTAGACAACAATATCTTGTTATGCTCTGCATTAAATCAGCAACCTTACTTGAAAAGTTGAAAGATGTAAATTTGGCTTTTATAGGAAAGCTTAAATCTTTGACAAAAACAGAAAGCAACATGAGATGTATTATTGATCTTTTGCACCCATAGTTATCTTTTCACTCAAGACCTCCCAAAAACTGGCATGCTTAACTCCTCCTGAAAGTAGTGCTTGGAGAGTGCCCTATAGTTCTGCATAAGTGGATTTGCCTTAGCAAACAAAGAAATTATCAAAAATAAAGACAAAGACTTCTAGTAAGTTGGGCAAGTAAATTGCTCTCAATTCCTCTGATTCGATTTGATAACGGATGTGTACTGTGGGATGACTGGCTCGGCAGGTGAAGGGAGAGCAGTAGATGTTGTTGATGTCTACCTTAACTTTATTAAGGCTTTATTAAGGCTTTTGATGCACTGTAACTTGCCTTATAGGCAAGTTCTAGAAGCATGGGCCAGATGAGTGGACAGTTAGTTGAGAGTGGACTGAATGGCAGAGCTCAGTGGGTTGTGATCAGTAGCCCAAAGTCTAGTTGGAGCTTTGCAGATTGCACTGTTCCCCTGTGACAGTGTGCTGCTCCCCACCCCTAACGCCTGCTTGGGTGACAGACCTCAGTAAGACCTGACCACCCCACTGCCAACTTGGGTGATAATCCCCATAGCATTTGCAATGATTGCATCTGGCTCAAATCAGAAACTGGGGAGAAAGATAACAGCAGAGTAGGTGACAGCTAATTGACGATGAGCCAACCAAAATAGAGCTGGTATGCAGATATGACTATAAGTCAACCATCTTACCCCATAAATAGGAGGGAAGCCCAAAGTTTATTGAGCATTTCCAATAAGCTGCTTGTCAGTATACCCCCTTAAGAAGGAATGCCTCTAAAGGTCTCCCCTTGAAGTTGAGAGATTCCTTCCCTGCTGTAGATTCTCAGTAAGTGGTGAATAGTGTGCTGAACCTTCACAGACTTTGCTAACTTGTATCTTAAATTGATTGTGCACATTATTATTTGGGCATGAACTGTTGGCCAAGTTTTGATTGGATCCAGATGCACCTAAAGACTCCTCTGAGTTTGGAAAGCAAGGGGATCCATTCTACACTTCATGACTCAATGGGAGGGTCTCTTGATGCTTTCATCTGACCCTCTTCTCAGTGATGCCCAGCAATAATATGAGAGGTAACTGAAACATAGGCAATGCCATATGACCAGAGAGCTCATGGCATCTCCATTCTTCGACATATTCAGTAGCTCTCTTGACAGGGTTCTGGGCACATGGTCTAAGTTACACAGCTTGAGCAGGGGGTTCAGGGAGTCCCTTCCAATCTCAACCATTCTGTGGTTCTGTGATTAAACACTGTCATTGCAGAAAAGAAAGAAACTTCATTTTGTAATGGATTGTGGAATAGACTTGTAGTGATGGTAGGGCAATAAAGTAAAAAGTAAAACAGCCATTTTCCATATAAATTCATATCCAATAATTGCCAGCTTCATGTATAAAGCAAAGAAGGGGAGAATATTAGACAGGGAATATTTTTAAATCATTTAGTTCAGTGCAACTTGTTGGTCATATTGGTCATAGTTGAGAACTAAGCACAGTTCACTATTTCCATAAAATGTGTGACTATAAAACTCATAGGCCAGTAGGCCTTCTGATAATCTATCCCACGGAAACTATTAATCCTAGCTGAAATGTCATGAGCATAACACTGGGGATAATATTGTCCCCAGAACTTTAATGGCAAATGGCAGTCTTTCAGAAACAGTTGTCATACTTGCACTGAGGAGGGGAGGAGAGGAGAGAAAAACTCTTGGTCCTTACAGACTCTGCAGTACAAAAGTTGGGAACAGATTAAGCATAAAAGCCAATTTCAGTACGACTACCAGACACTGATTCTCTCTTTTAAAAACATCAGTCAATCACATTGACATTTCCATTTAACCTTGTAAAACCGGAAGTGTTTCATCCTTATTGGCATTTAAGCAGGATCATCATGTGTGTGCTCTTCTGTAGTTGTGGCATGGATATCATTTAACCCATTAAACCCATCAGTTCCAGATGACTATTTCTTTGTGTAGATTGTGAAATTTCCTTTATGGTGGAGGAAGCTCCGTAGTCCATTCTGGCACTTCTATAGCTTCTAATGCACAAATAAGCAATCTTATTTAAAGCCTAGATTAGTGAAGCTGGTGAGTTTGGAATCAGCTCTGAGCCCCTCAAAAAAAGATCTAGTTTGGAAAAAAAAAATAAAAAAGAGAGATGCTAGGCACTTGATTTGTGAATGATTTAGAGAAGGGCAGTAGCTGCTATCACGGGACAGAGATAATTTCTCTGGGGATTCATCTCCACAAGAATGGAGGAACACGGAGGGCCAGTGGCAGGCAGGAGAACTCAAATTGCCTGCTCAGAGGAATGCCACACTGTTTGGGTTCCTCTTGGGCTGTTCCAGGAAAGCATGAGCCCAATGGACCAGGTGTGAAACCCAGTAAAGTTTGCTGAGAGCAATGGTTATGCAAAGCACTGTTCAGATTGAGGGGTATCTCTCTCAAGGTATGGGACACACAGTGGGATGCAGGGGAAGGACATTTCAGGGCTGTGCAAGAGTTAGTGTAGGGTGTTTAGGGGAGAGAGAAAAAAAAAAAAGAGAAAGGGATGGATCCAGACAGCTTGGGGAAGGAATAAATGTGGGGAACTAGAGGGCAAGGAGTTAAAGTTCAGTGCTAGAGTTCAAAAGAGAATAGTCAAATTTCTGTATAATATATACATGATAAAATCTGCAAAAAGGAAATAAGTTTTGGAAGGATTTTGGAAGAATATATAGTTCTAGATAATAACCAAAATCCTCCCTCCAAATATTATTCCACAATGATTACTAAATTATATAATAAATCCTGAAAGTTTCTATGTATTTAAATGACCTTGAAAGATGTACTGCAACTGAAGGAATTTGTTCATTCCAGTCTCTGAGCACCATAAGAAAAGAAAGCTTATCAGCAGACTAGACTAGGAAAATGAAACCTGTGTCCTCCCCTCCTTTCCTTCCCAGCCACAACTAACGCAGAGTCATCAAGAGTCTCTTCAAACTGTTCAGTGCTTGCTCAAATTTGTATTGCAGGAAGCATACCTCTGGTAA
Source organism: Crypturellus tataupa (assembly GCA_034781795.1). Classification (NCBI taxonomy): domain Eukaryota; kingdom Metazoa; phylum Chordata; class Aves; order Tinamiformes; family Tinamidae; genus Crypturellus; species Crypturellus tataupa. The sequence continues at coordinate 104,719 of JAWLRI010000411.1, forward strand.
GCCGTGGACCTTCAGTAATTGCTTCATGACAACAGTTAAAGAGTTCCTGCGTCTCATTTATTCTTAACAACTTCAAACCTAATTACCACATTCTCCGCAAACTGAAAAAGGGATCTTAGAAAAATTGCTAAATGAATCATGCAATTTTTGAAACAATTATCTGTTCCTGAGATGTGTACAGTATAGTACACATCTGTTGATAAAGAACTGTGCAGGTGCAATGTTGACACCTGGCAAGCTGCTATTTGATTAGAAGTAAAAGCTGCCACCAAAAGCAGTCATGAAATTGGGATTTCCAGAGCCCCTGAGCTCTATTCCTCTTTCCAAAGTAGGAAACCATGAAACAGAGAACCTCACCAATCCCACCTGAGGCAGGTCTTTGACTACACCCCAAAAAACTGCTGTTATATTACCATTTCAAGGAGACCCATCTCGGCCTCTAGGGCAGCGCGACGGAGCATGTGAGAGCACACCACTCAGATTTTCTCCTCCCCACACAGAGTTGAGGAAGGCTGGACAGGGAGTAGCTGTCTTCTGATCTCCAGGAGCTTTCAAGTGCTAAAAGCACACACCCAACTACACTGGAAACACTCTGGATTATGACAGTAACCCTCACTGAGAGATATTTTTCATGAGTTAAATTGCTGCTTTTCAGATCACAGAGACACTGTGATTACCACATCACTTTCCTGCTTCCAGGAAATTCTTCACCACCTATACGACAATTGGACTACCACTGACTGTGCTGAAAAGTTCTGAAGAACCTCACACCAGGGAGTCAGGTCATCTTCTGGGAGAAATCGGTGGAAAATGCTCCAAGGAGTATAATGAACACGGCGTTGCCATCTTAGATGTTCTTTCTCAGGCGATAGACTTTACAAAGGAAAATGCCAAATATCATTCTGCTACATCAGCGAAAAAGAAATTCTGCACAGCAAAGCATTGGAATGTATCAACACTGACTGCAATGGGAGTTAACGACTCTGATAATAAAACATAGCCTCAGGCACCCAATTTTAGCAGAAGTTAATAAGAGCTCTCTTGAATCTTAATCATAAAGCTGTGATCTAGACAGCCCAGCTAATCAGTCGTGTTTTTATACTTTTCTGTAAGGTGGGTAGAACACATCAATCTTCAGAGTTTATGTTCAATTAAGATATAAAAATGAAATATCTAATCATGCCACAATCTGTTAAATTAAACTTACACAACGAGATGCCATCATCATCATCATCATCATCCATTTTTTTCCTGACTAGATCAAGCATGGTGTAGGTTCACTCCATTTAGTTGTTGCACCCTTAGTAGAAACTGTCACTTGTATTAGTAGTAGTTTATAAGACTATGCTAAATAGCACGTCAGAAACAGGGTTGAAAGATCTTGGATGAAAGCTCAGCAAACAGCAAGCCTGCACAGCAGGTGTGAAATTGTGCCACAGTTTTCAAATTATTTTTCCCCAAGATAGCTCTAATATTTTTGAAGTACAGTTATTTGAAAAGATCAAGAGCCCTGAGTTCAGCTGTAAAATGTCAGAAAATGGCTTCTTTCCTCCCATATTTTACCCATTTCCCACCTTCTGTTGAAAATGAACAGGACCCATAGCTCATAGAAACGTTCTGCGTTGGTTATGCAGAAAACAGTTTTTCCTTTGTTTATTTCTATTCAGTTATCTCTTAACTGTGACACAGCAAGTAAATGGTGTAAGAAAACTTGGCAGGTGTCTGCAACACCTCTAGGCAACTTGGGAGAAAGAAAAAAGTTTTAGAAAACATCTTCTTCCCTGGCTAAGGGAAGAAACTGTGTCACCAGTCCGGCACAATAATGAGCAGCATCTGGGTTCCTCACTTACCTGGTATTGCTGTCTATCCAGTTCTATCAAACTGCGGAGGAGCAGCAACAGTGAGATGAGACATATTTTGGGAGAATGCATCCCATTACTGCTGCCTAACAGCTTCCATCTGTGGAAATTTTGCCATTACAGACTATGTGTAGGTGCTGGGGCCTCCCTTCCTATGGAGGAAAACCTTACCTTAAACCTCTGTGAAAGTAGGCAAAGCAACGGCATTTTATCAAGCAGTCAAGATGGGGTAAAAGTATGCATAGAAGCCATTGCAATACCTCTTGCTCGTGAGTGGTAGCTTATTAAAATAAGCCACCATAAAATCACGTGCCAAAACACTTCTTATATTTGGCTCTATGGCAGGTAAGCTATAGCATTTCTTTTCAGCATTCTTTTCTATGATTAATCAATGACTTTGCCATCACAGTAAAAGTATTTACAGTACTGTCTGCAAAGGTCTCCATCGTCAAGCCACTGGGATTTTTCTGCTTGTGCAGACTGTCTTTGCTTATAAAATAAGGTATTGCAGAGCAAGAACATGAGCAATGTTGCTTACCAGCTGCTTTCTGAGTAATGTTTTTAGAGAATTATGTTTAACATGAAAAATCCTGACTGGGCTCCGAGCTCATGCAGCCAGACCTCCAAGGAGAGAGATGCTTACAGGGCCCTGACATTACTGCTGTCACATGTGTTCACATATTCCTTCTTTAAGCATAGCACCACAGTAGAAAAAACATCAGATTGTTCATACTGACACCAGAATTGGCAGAAATGGGAAAAGTTTTCCCAAAGCATTCAAGGCATTTTGTTAGTTGCCCATTTCTTTGTGGTATTTTTGTCACTTTTGCTGTTCTGATTTTTTTTTAAGGGAGGCAGGAAGGGAGAGGCAAGAAATGTGCAAGAGAGGGTATACTGCATGTGAATTGGGAATAGCTAACTGTTCTGTTTTATTTTCAGCCATGGTACTTACATTGCTCAGATGTTTTTTATTTCCACTTTTCATTACATATGAGACAACTGGTCCAACATTTTGATGCATTTGTTTGCAAATCGGTTTTAACTATGTGAAAAATGAGATATATTCCATATATGATATGTGTATATAATCTTTTGCAGCTGAAGCCATTGAGTTTTAAAAAGAAGTTATACAATAGACACCTTTCCTATGAACATTTGATAGGTTTTGGAAAGTGACCTTCAAATATAGAGTTTCTATCATTAAAACCCTGCTCTCCAAATAGTGATAAAAACCCTGAGATAAATGAAGCTCTGAAGTTGGAGCATTTCTTTTTAAATGCAGGCCTTTAAAATGGTTTAGATAATGGATGAGCAGTTTTAGAAGACCTTCCATATGAAGACTTTGAATTACAAAAGAACTGGTTATAGTGATTTTTAAAAGAAACTTAAAAAGGACTAGGTGATTGTATGGAAATAGGCTTTATCTAGCTGCAATACATGCAGTATTCAAGAGGTGCAGGTAGGAATTTTGATGAGAACATGTCTTCGTTTCTGACTTCTTGCTACTGTGAAGGAGTCCTGTTGTCTGCACTAGTGGGGAAAGGTTATGTTAGTCTTTCCAGATTTCCTAATAAATTGAACCATGACTGCCCCAACATTAGCTAAATACTCACTGTGAAAGAGGGGATATCAAAGCAAACACGTGTTAATTTAGGGGCTCATTAATCATGCTTAAAATAAGGCTTGATTGGTGAAAGATATTTATGCAAATTTCTGCTTGGATAACTGAATGCTTTTAAGCGTATAGGTCCTGTGTATTGTCAAGATCAAAACCTCAAGGTGTTGAGCTGAAAATGGTAATGCCTGGTCAGGGAACCGAAAAAAATATAGAGGAGTTTAAACAGCCATTTCATTTCATAAAAAGTTCTTACCATGCAAGTGAAAATCATTAGTGTCAGGAAAACAAATCTTTACACAGATTTCTCTTTCTTTTTCTTTCCTGAATTTTGAATAATACTTTAAATATACTTGAAAACCTCATAATTATCTGATTGGCAGATTAGCCTTTGTTTAGAAGCATAACTGGATACACAGAGAAGGCTGGTTCTCCATCAGAAGGGGAATAGGCCGTGTATGACGACTCAGTCTTTGAGAGCTTTCCAAGAGCTGCCTCAAGGCTACTTTCCTGGCTGGATTTCCCTTTCATCCAAAGTGGGCACAGGAAGGGATAGGTCTGTGTGTTGAACTGCTGCACCTCAGTAAGGCTGTTTCCCTGACTTGTAACTCACCAAAACCTTGTAAAGTTGGAAGATCCATGTTTGTTGAATAGCTTGAGGTTAACTTTGTTGGTACTAGAGCTGCATTCTAGTCGAGCCTAACTCCGTGAGCACAAGGAGAGGCTGTGGAGAAGAAGGAAAATACCTACCGTTCTTCCTAGGAGATACCACACCAACCTTCCCTTGCCTTCTTCATTAGCCAAGACCTATGATTCATCTCTGAGCAACCTCCACTCCCCCAAGCCCTTCCTGCCTGTATGCTCTTCAGCATGTAACTGAAGTGGGAATTTAAAACTCAGACTGAATACTTAAAACATTTGCTCCCCAGAAAGATCACATATTGTTTCAGAAACAATAAGACAAGTGCCAAAGCCAAGTGAGTTTTAATGATTTTCCTATTCATCGCTTTTTTTCCCCTTTTTTAATAGGCATGGACTCTTTTATGAAGTCAGTTTCAAGCATATTTGGTGCAGGGATAAGAGCACACTACTCCTAAAATTACCTCGCTTTTTTTTTTAAATACAGCAAGTTAATTAGAGGGATATTCTTGTTAGTGGTGTTTCATTAAAAGATCCTTAATGCGTCTGAAATGTTAATTTTGTAGAAATGATCTAAGAGACTCACACTGACACATGTTTAATGGCCTTCTAATTAGATGTTTTTATTGGCAGATATAATATCAAAACTGCAGCGCCTTCCACTAAATTTTCAAGTTTGACCACAGAATATCAGATTCCCTTTTGGTATTACTATTGTCATCTTATTGCCATTCCCAGAATGCATTCACCGGTGCTGAAATTGTCACACCTTTTTATAAAGAGTATTTGTTTATGCTGTGATTTAATGATTTATGCTGCAGATGGCTAATGGCAGGGCAGAGATAAGAGCCTGACATGTTTCTTCAGTATTTCCACACCACAACAGTAACAAAAGAGACAGATAATATACTTACCTCACAATGGGAAGACTTACTTTTGACTACAACTCGGAGAGATACCGACCACAAAGATTTTATAGATGCTTTCTTGGGAAAATGAGTATAGTCTCTCATGCCTTCTAATAGTTAATTACACATGGAGTCAGAGCTAGGCGTTTGTTCACTGGTTACTCTACCTGCTTGTCTCTTCTGGTGTTTAAACAGCTGATTTTTAAGCATGCAGACAATGGGATGACAACCACGTCAGCCCAATGAAAAATCCCGGAAAACAAAAGCAAATCACAGTGATCTTGTCTTTAATTATGATTAGCAAATTCAGGAGCACTGACGTTATTTCAGTCCCTGTGGCCTTGGGAAAAGTTGGCGAGGTCTAGTAAAACATTCTTGTAATGTAGTATGGAATGTGACATGTTTGCAACGAGGCTCGGTCGTGTTGCAAACATATTCCTGGTAGCTTCCCTGCTGCTGAAGCTGAGAAATCATTCCTGTGGGTCAGGAAATCTGCATCGGTACTCAGGAATCTTCTCATTTCAGCTCACTTCTGAAATGTGTATTAAAACAGAGATTTATTAAAAAAAAACAATTGCTTTAGGGTTAAGGTTGCACCACACCATTGATTTTCCTGTGTGTCCCTCCATCTTCTGTTATAGGATGGGGCACCAGCCAATGTAACCTATGACTGTGGTAAGGGCAGGCAAGGCAAAGAATAAGTAGAAGTCCAATGTTTGCCATTAATGGGTGATTTTATAGGTTCAGAGACAAGAGGGAGAATGCTTTAGCTAGCCGTTCTATAACACTTAATAGAATACAAGATTGAAAGAGTAAACTGCCCCAAAGGGAAGACTTGTATATCTCAGTGGATTATTTTCCCCAATCTGAAAAGCTGTGGTCTAATTATGTAATGGATGCAGATGGTTTCATTCAAAATGTGCCTAGTATTTACAATTAGCAAAGGAGAAATGATGTTCATTTATAAATTGACACAAATGTGGGAGGGAGGTTGGTCTGTTTTTCTTTTTTTTTTCCTGCAGTGCTGTGCATTTCTTTTTTATGGATTGCAGCTCTTGATTATCTGGCAGAAAGGCTTTCTTAAGCACGCCCTGTGAGCTGCCTCACGGAGATCGCAGCAGGGCTCTAGATGACACAGGCTCTGGATGACGGATTTGAACGGGGGCCTTCACACAGCCCTGAAGGTCTTCTGCACTGCAGCACACCCCATTGCCTGCCTTGGGGAGAGCGCAAAGGGCAATTCAAACCCCTCTTCTTCACACAGTCCAAGATGCGTGCTGCTCTGTGTGGATGAACACAGCCTGGATGTTGTTACCCACCCCTGTTCGTTCTGCACGGCCCTGGAGGAAAATAGTCCGATTGACAAGCCTCCCAAACTGCCCTTCTTGTGCTTTAAAACTGGTCTGTCCACCAGCATGAGGAAGGACTTCAAGCATGATGGGTTGTAGATTTTTGACATAGATATGCAGTGTTTGTTCCCCAAAATACAGGCCGTGCCCCTACAGACATGCCTGTGTGACCCCAATGGCACTTTCAGTATCTCCCACTTCACTGGCACCCACTTGACCCACCACTTCCTTTCTTCTTATTTTGTTGTTGTCTCTTATCTGTTGCTAGAGGTACCTGCTCTACAGGTTCCCAAGTCCCCTGTTCACCCCTGGATGGAAGATTGGCTCTTGCTCTCTGGTCTTACCTTAAGAGAGTGCCTCATCTTCTGCTATTACTGCCTTACCTGAATGTAGTCCCTGTATTGGCACAATAAAAATAAAAACAACAGAGGCATTAGCTGGTTAAATCCTACCAAGTCTTGGTTAATGGTGCACATTGGAAACAGACAACATATACTTTTACTTGAGCTTATCACTTCCTGTGTATTATATATTGCAATTCAAGTATTACATTTTGCTTTTACCTGCAAGAATATTTTTGCAATTGACAACATTGGGCATTGGAGTGAAACCAACAGCTAAGGAAATTATTCACCAATAAAGAAAGAAAGCTATTTCTACACCACTATTTGGTAAAGATATTGATTCAGTCAGGCTAAGAAAAGTTTTCATATGCTGGCATTGGAAAGTAAAACCTCAGACTCATCCGGTATTTTTCCACTAAGTCTTCTGAACTAAGAGAATTCCATTTGCTGATCATTTTACCAGAAAATTATCACTTCTGAAGGAAAGCTATTTACTCTGACTGCTGTATTAGAGGCGGTAGCAGAAACCAGCAGCAGTAGCAGAGACCAGATGTGCACAAGAGCTATGAAAGAGTGCCATCTCCTGGGCCTAAGGTGCTCGAGATTTGCTCTGGCTTATCTTGGCAGCCCCATGCTGATGGTAGCTGGGCAAAAGCCGGTGTTCACTTAGCGCATGATGCTGATCCTAAGAGTGAGGGGAGTTGATGGTTTACTTAGAACTTGTGGCTGCTCAGCTTAGAGAGGAAAAAAATATATATATATCTCCTCGTGTCAATATTTCACAAACTTCAAGAATGCAGCCGTACTAACATTCGAATAGCTGCTGTGCTGGAGACATACATGGAAGTGCAGATGTGTGTGGGGGGGTTCTAATAATAGCCCACAAACATTATAAAGTGCCCGTGTCACCACCACTAACCAAGCTATGTAGAAATCAAATGTCTCCAGCTTCCTTTTGGCGTGTCTGGTTTTTGGGTTGTTCCTGGAGGCAACTCTTTTCTTTTCTAGTCCTTGGAGGCTCCTTTTCTTATAGCTCTTATAACCTTTTTCAGTAAGTACAAAGACACAGGGAGCCACTTACCCTCTTTTTGAGACTCCTCAAGTGAGTGAGCAAAGGTGGGGAGGAGGAGAGTCCTGAAGAAAGACTTTTTTTATGGTTTGCGAGGAGCAGACATTATCGCCTGCCACCCTGCCCTAGCCTACATTGCCATAGTGGTGCAGAATACCTGCCATTTTAACCCCTGCCTAGAGATACACACACGAAGAGAAGAGAAGAGAAGAGAAGAGAAGAGAAGAGAAGAGAAGAGAAGAGAAGAGAAGAGAAGAGAAGAGAAGGGA
>JAWLRI010000411.1:112870-165035 GCA_034781795.1 Crypturellus tataupa
GAAGAGAAGAGAAGAGAAGAGAAGAGAAGAGAAGAGAAGAGAAGAGAAGAGGAGGAGAAGAGAAGAGAAGAAGAGAAAAGAAAAGAATTATATTATTTCCTATCTCTGCCAAGGTTCTACCAATTTCCAAGGCAGTAAGGTATATATTGTCTTGCTAGTTGGAGAGATCCATTTCAGCTGTTTTCTTGCATTCTAAATTGCAATTGAACCTTCAGTGCAAGACATGTTTTGTCAAACTCTATCCAATTGCATAAAAACTATCGTGTCTCCAATAAGCCAAATTATCAATATTTTATGCTTTGAAATCCATTCCCATGATTTCTAACCTGCCCATTAGCTGAACATTTGTTGTCTTATTTTCTTGATTTTCTCTCATCTTCTTTATACATGTTTACATTGGAAGAAGAGTTGCAAGGAAAGGCAGTTTTGCCTTTTCTGTCCGTCTGAATTTTCCAGGACTCATCCCTTAAAAATGATGAAAGAGCTTAATTTATTTGTACTTTTTTCTATTGCTGTTTGCTCCTTTTTCTCAGATTTCTCCTATGCTTTCAAGATGCATGGAGTAGAAAAGAAGCTCAGAGCCACGTGCATAATAGGTTTAATAGCAACCTGGGAAGCCTCTTCCCTGTTTCTAACATTTTATATCTCTTCATTAACACAATCAATCAGAAGTCATTTGTAGCTACACTTCACATTCAGGCCATGTACATAGAAAGTTGCTGATGATTCTTTAGAAGTTTTAAACTTCTGTGGTCTTTGTTCTGTCTTGCAGCTCCAGAGATATCAATAAAATAAATTTTGAAACATTCTTATAAGCTATAAAATTGGTGTAAGTGAACTAGTATTAAGGTATAGTCTTTTTTTGAAAAACAAAAATACTAATGGGTAGTTGTAGGATACACATTTTGGGTATAAACCGATTGAAATTTGACAGGACAAACATAAAATGTTTTGCATTTTCAATTCTGTAAGCAGACTGCAAAGAACTCAGGAATACATCCAGTTTCTGTCAAAACAAGTGGGAAAATCCCTTTATTTCAGCAAGACAATAGTTTAGCTTATTCCTGAGCTTTACCAAGAAGTCACTACCATTTACTATCCAGTTCAACACCTCACAGATATTCTGTTCCTCGTAAAAACTAGTTGTGCATCTCAGTCTAAGATCCTTCAAACATTACCCACCCTTGCAATAGCGCGTGCATATACTCCCGCCTTTTTATTTTTCTGAATGAAAACAGAAACAAATATGAAACAAATTTCTTGGTCAAAGGAAATAGAACAGAAAGCAAGTTAGCTAATACTAATGAGACAAATCAGACTTAGATATCTAAATGATGAACTTGACCTATGGTATAATAATAATGGTCATCTTGATAATAATAGTAACGGGTCATCTTTTTTTAATTTATCTTTCTGAAAAATATATTGCCCTGTGAAGACTATTAGTTATTTTTATTAGGAGCTTTGTAGAGATTTGTAAGAGAATTTAGATTGATGTGCATACAGCATGAATGTGACAGTGCAAGGAGCAGAAGAAAAGGATTTAAGAATCGCACATATGCCTTTTCCCATTAGCCTGCCAGGAAGAGAGACATTTTTTCCAGATGAAGAAAAACACACAATAGGCAGCAACCAGTCCTAAGATTCACAGTAGCTCAAGTGAACATGATGTTGAGACTAAAGAACACTCCATAAGAGCTGATGACTCCTACAGGGTAAAAGAGGTCTGTCCAAAATGTAATTTGTTATCTCAAATCAAAAGGAACCCCAAAGATGTAGTGAGAACCTGATGGTTGAAGTTTTTTGCCCTCTGAGTGAAGACCGCTTGTACACATACATCTTGGTGCTTGCTGAGGCATAACAGGGAGCAGAGAAGAGCAAAGACCAGGGTCTACTCAAAGGGAGATGGGGACCTGCGTGTTGGAGGAAACACCCAGAAACGTGGAGGAAAAAGGAGGATGGTAATTTCTAACTTTGTGATATGCAGAGACGGGTAAGGAGATAAAGAGATAAAGGACGTGAGGAATCCTGAGATGCAAACATATGATGTGAAGGAGGTGAAAGATACAATACCTATCAGAGGAAAGCATAATCTGGGTTTTAAAATCAAAGCAATTGAAGAGAAGAAAGAATGAGGAGACTATGTGAAAACATAAACAGCATACGACAAGAATAAAAGGTATAGTTCATGGCTGTTTTATGAGGCTTGTCCCCTTCAAAGAGAGACTGGGTAAACATAAATAGAAAATAACAGCTCCTCATCTTAGGTAGGTCATTGTTATGGCTAAATAAGAGACTTCTGGAAACTCCTTGGAAGGTGCCAGAAGTTTTACACATTTAATCCAGCTGATTTATGAAGCTGATCTTATCACATCTGAACTGGGAGAAGCAGGAAAGTATGACTGATTTATTCTTTAAAATATATCGCAGTTCTATGAAGAATCTCTGTGAGAGTCTAGACTGACAAATCTATAGATCTTCCTTGATTAGTGTAGTGAGCAAGGGTGAGATTAATCTCCATGTAATCTGAATATGTGGTCTGGTGAGTATGGAGGTCCTACAGTCTTCATTCCTCCAACTTCAATATGCAGATAGATAGGTTTTAACATGAGAGAGGACTGTAAAACTTCCCTTCAGCGTAGCATCAGCCACACTGTCCCATTTCACATAATGCCAAGGCAAAAAGAAAACAAAGTGAGAAACTACTGCAACTGCCAGTGCTACCAGGGAGCTCAGATGGGGTCACCATGACATGTGGCATCCCTACACTCCCAATATCAGCCAATATTAGAGGCTCTCCAGAATAACCTAGAAATGTATTTGTTATGAAAACTCCCAAAAAACTCACAGAGGGCCATGAACCTGCATTTCTGCCAGCCTATCTGCAGTGTTTCCTTGAGGCCCTTCATTTCTAGGGAGCCCGGTTGTGTGGTCAGACCTGGGTTCTCCAGGCTCTCAGTCCCATGGAGCTGGCACCAGGGAGTGAGCTGGTGGGAGGCAAATCCTAAACTCTCATGGAGCAACAAGTGCACTGGAAGCATTGGGGTCCCCAGAATCCATCAGCCTCCCAGTTCATATAGCCAAGCACCCGAACGCTTTAGCTCTGCAGATCCAGGATCAAGTCGGCTTTAAAAGTAAATATTTTTCAGAGCTAAGCTACATTTCTTTCTAATGGAATATTTCTTAAAAGAAAAATGCTTTCCACTTTAGAACAGACCGTCAACAAACAGTTTGCTTTTTACCTAGCTCCAGCTAGAGATGTCAAGCAGGTTGACCATGTTCATATGCTGGCAGTACCAGACTGAATGGTGTCTGACTGTCATATTCCGATGCTACCTAAGTAAAGAGGGAACAAAGGGTTAGCTCTTATTAACATTTAATCAAGGTAGGTACACTATATGGCAGTCTTGTACTCTGTCCCCGCAGAGTTGTTTCTGTCTATTCCTCGCTGTGATTCATTCATACTCAGTACAAAAGATCGATATGATGGAGATAGTGGCTACTTTGTCTAAAGCAAAGCTGCTTCCTTTCTGCACAAAATTATTATTTTTTTCATAGGGGGCTTGAGAAAGAAAGAACACTTGGGAAAGCTGATCCAAATTGCCAGTGAGTGTAAAATTAAATTGGAATTTAAGCTGGATGAGTGTAATCAGCCATTCTCATAGTGGGGTGATGCCCTCATTCCCCGCTATGGAAATGAAGCAATTACTGCAAAGAAGCAAATCTTCAGAGCTTGATAACTGGAAAGCTAAACTTCATTAAACATCAGTTGAAGCTCTTTTTTAGAACTAAGGGGATACATCTCCCTTTGCCCAAAGTAATGCCACATGTAGCGCCCCAGAGAGGCTCATGAAGTGGAAGCAACGTTGCTGCACTCCTACACAATTTTGCCTGTGCTAATGGAGGTTTTTTCTTGGTGGGGCTAGTTATCTGGGACAGAACACCGTATTGATATGATTACACATCTTCCATCACTCAAGCTAACTTGGATAGCCTGATATACCACTCTGTTGTCTACAGCACTGACATCCCTGAAGTAGAATTAACTTATTTTAGCATAATAAATTTCTGAAGCCACTTAACTAAGTACATTGGCATAACTTCAAACCTAAAAGAAGAATTTTTGCATAGGAATTTAACTGAAGTGTATATAAATTTGCATTAAATTCTGAAAGAAAAGCTTTTCTAAGTGATCTCTGAGAAAAAAAGTCTATCCTTTGAGATGGTAGGGAGACATGGAGATATAGTACAGCATATTAAAAGTACACAGGCTCTGTCTGTCTGTCTGCAGCTAGCTCCCCACTATCTCCAAAGAAAGAGCAAGGAATTAGGAACTCTTATAAGATGAAAACAAATCTGAAGCGATGAAGACATAAAATATGCAGGACTTACAATTTTTTTGCCGTTCACTTTTGAGAAAAGAATGTATCTTCTGGTCTGTAGCTTACACTTCATTGCTTTCCATTGCCTATAGGAAGGTAGAACGCACTAAATGCTGTGTGGTGCCGAGGGGGGAAGGCAAGGATTAGCATGTCCAAGAGAGATCCTTGTGGCCCCTACAGAGTGCTGAAACGGGATCTTTTGATCTTCTATTTACATAGCTCTCCTGGATACTGAGTTCCATATATGGATTTAAAACAAACTCCAAGGTGACAAGGGAGGGGAAGTCACACAGAGTTAAGACTGACGCCTGCAACTCTGGGTGATTTTAAAAATCCTCACTCAACTTTCACAACTAGACGTGCTGAGGAAACTATAGGTGAGAGATATTAGAGCACCTAGGCAAGAATCTCAGATTTGTTCAAAAGCAATTTAATTTTCAATCTCTCTCTCTTTTTTTCCCCTAAAGTTTCCCCTTTACTTTTGGTTAATTAATCTTGGTGGGGGCCAGTGGGATTACCATTAGGGCTTCTCACATTGTTGAGGGGAAGGAGAAGGAGGCAAAAAGAATTAGTTTGAAGGTGATAAATGCGGAGTACATTGTATCCCTCTTGGCAGTGAATAAAAATAAAGAAGCTTTCCTGGTAGGAGCTGGAGGCCATTTCCTGCCAGTCTGCAAAGAATTGGGACGGGGAGTTTGTGCTGCTGAGTACTGACTTTTGGGGAATAAAAAGTTCCCTTCAGCTACTACAAACTAGCACTTCTCCTGCAAGGAACAGATAACAGAAAAAAAAATGCAGTGCTCCAGTAACCCTGCAAATGATACCACTTACAATCTCATTTGCCCTTTTAATGTAGTCAGTGAAACAAATTATTTGGAATTGTGGTGATAAAAAACACCAGACTAGATTAAGGTCTCCATAAAAATTTACAGCACAATTTACAAATAGATTCAGCTACAAAATTCAAATATGACTTTCATTTTTGCACCACTTTTTCTATTCCTTCCTTTGGCTGTGTGCTTGTCTTAGCACATCCTGGTGGACATCCATTGGGAATTTGTCTAGCACATATACTTTCAGACTTAGATGACATCCATGCTCTGAGAAGGACGTGGGCAAAGATCCAAATAATGTGATCTTAATCAGTGATTTGTGGATGAGTGATGTAAAATACAATGAAGCAGAATCAGGCAGCATAGCTGGTATGGACATTGAATGAGGGAAAGGGATTAAAAGGCTTAAAATACTGAAGGATGGTCTAGGAGATGGAAATAAGCAGGATTAAAACTTTTCTAGTAAGGTGTATGAAAAATCCTATTACTGTTTGATATAAATCAGCAGAACAAGGCTGAGTCACTTCTATTAACGCATATATCTCCAAAATAGTAAGTTCATTCTTGTTTAAGTTTAAAACTCAAAGTTTACAAACTTAGTGAAGTACCTCATGGACAGAATAGCTTCTCATCAGCAAAGATCTGGATATTGGCAGACTAACATTTTTCTGAGAAAGCTACAAAACTGAAGTAAACGGAAGTAAATTTCCACTGAGAAGTTTGCTAGTGCTCAGATCAAAGAAGGGGAGATCCTGCCGTACTTTTGGGGAATGCTCTTTCTTCTAATTCTCTTGTGCTGTGAGTTCCCGTTTCTCTTGTGAGACGTTCTCGCATTCCTTAAGACACAGCAATGAAAAACCCACAGGCCCTAAGTTGAAACTAAATTACAAGCAATTTTTTTTATCTGTAACAGTCACAGTTGCAGTTCCTCATGCACAAGTTAAAAGACATGCTTTGGTATCGTATTTCATCCCCAAAAGCCTTCAGTCCCACTTTGGGTCATGAAGAAATAGAGAGTTGTTCCCTGTAAATCCAAAGGTTTCCATCTTTTTTTATGAAACTTCAGGATTTGCTTTTCCCTTTCTAATACAGCAAGTCTACCCCTTAGCTAATTCCAGGTTACTGCACATTCTTGTATATTTTCCTTCTAAAACTGGGCCATCATCTCTGTAAGTGCACTGGCTGGCACCATTAAGAGTGATATGCAGGGCAGGGCAGTCCTTCCTGAATAAATACACCACCATCCCTCGTCAGTGAATTCCATCTCCTGAATCATTCAGCCAAAGGTCATAAGAGGAATGAGCTCCTTCACCCATGAAAAGCTCTGCCTGTACATACTGTGCTGTGCTGTTCACCAGAATCATATTTCCCACTGTCAGCCATCATTTTCATAACCTTTTGTAAAAGCGTTTTGGATTTACTTTGACAATGTGCCCTGGCCATAACAGTGTCCTGCCAGTCTCGGCAGCCTCGTTGACTAGACAAAACAAATATTAGGCCAGGAGATTCAGAGCATCCATGTGCTTCCTGCACCACAGGGGATGCAGTTAGTGATGTAGCATGGGCATGGAACCTGGAGTAACCCACCAGATAATGAACACGCTTCCTCCACAAGGCCTCTGCTGTCCCAACAAGTCAATCTGATGCTGATTTCTTAATCTAGTCCTAAAGCTACTAAGCCCTCAGAGGTGTAGGTGATGTTTCCCTTTGCTGATTTATGTTGGCCAACAAAGTGCACCCAACTAAATGAAGGTGGGATGGACCGTGGGGACATCAAGAGAGTTAACATGGTCTATTCCTACTTTGCCCTCTTACTGCCTCCCCAGACTCTCACTCCCCCTGAAAATCACAGAGATTCTTCTGTATATCTCTTCTCTGCCTGTAAGCCTGCAAGCAACGTTTGCCGAGACACAGGAGCCTTAGACTGAATGAAGTATTTATTGTGAAACCCCTAATTTACAGCTGATGATTTTCTCAGAGGAAAAAAGCTTGAGCTCAGAGGAAATAAATGTAGCCTATCTCCTTCAGTAGAACAAGAGATAATATTTAGTACAAGATAATACAGGAAGTGGGATATGAAAACAGCCAATAAATAAAAATACGAGTAGTTAACAGATCTCCCTTATCTTTCATCCATGCAGGAAGCATGCATCAACCTAGCTGTTCTTACACCGTGTGATGATTACAGAATACATTATGCAGGTGTAAGATGTAGTTTATGGAAAACATGTTTTATGGGCCAAAGATTAAAAGAAACCTTCTGAATGCTAAATAGTCAATAGAGATTATTTTTACCTTTTCAGAATAAGATAAAATGGCTTGTTCATAACCAGTTAGTGTGTAAAGAAGTTTCTTATTGTTACTTTAAAAAATGGAAGAGAAGAACAGAATCTCAATTTCAATCGTCTGTCCTCGAACCTGCTTCCAGGCAGAGGTTTCCATCTGCATATATCAAAACCCATGCTGAACTTAAATAAGAGTCACTGCAGATTTCTGCTTAATAGATATTTCTTCTTTAGTGTTTCTTCAAGATAATCTGTATTCCCGATTTTATATATTGCCTTTCACCTTTTAGAATTGATTTTATTTCCATTCTTTAGGCATATAATTATTTTTAACATTCTGCGTAACATTATAGAATCTGAATTTGTCTTATCATACCAGCTCTACATTTTTCTTCATTTAGTCTTTGAATCGCATGATTACATTTCTGAATTATTTTATCTATTACTATGAAAGTTAAGCCTCTGTGGAGTGACCTTCCTGAATTCTTGTGATTCCTCAGGTGGCATTTTGGGATCATTACAGAGCAAATACACTGCAAAAATCTTGAAGAGTTGTGGATGACAAACCCATTTCCTTTCTAGTGCCATCTGTAATTACCAGTCATTTAATCTCCTTTTTTTCTCTACCCACATAAAAGTCTTTGAAATCAAAGCACAGTATCAATACAATCGATAACAAGAAAATAATTTTGTAATTCTATGATCTACTTATGAGTTAGAATATTTCATGTGTGTTCTTTCAGCTAGGACATGTTATAATTGATTATTAGGTTATTAATGTATTTACTTACAGGTTTTATTACCTTAAATATTATCTATAACAACTATTACATGTAGTTCTTCTATTTGATTTTATATCTTACATCAGAATACAAGCATGGAGTTAGAAACCATGTTTTCTAAGGCTATACATTAACACAGAAGCTAAAACCACAGAGCTTAATTAAAACAAATACTAACCAGAGAAACAGAGAAGAAGAAAAATTAGGGCAGAAAGCCATAAAGTAGTTTAAAAAACTCCATTAGGAAACAGTCCAGGAAAGGTCAAAGAGCCTCATGTTAACTGACAGTGATAAGAAGAACGTTGCATATTGAGAACAAGACAGATGATACGTCAGAAAGCAGAGAGGTAGCTTGAGGGGCAGGAAACTCATTTATTCTCTAAAACAGTGTGCAATGATTATAAATCATGAGCATTTTTTTTTTTTTTTTTGCAGTAAGTTATGTTATTAGCAGTATAACAGTGAATCACAGGTCATTAAAATATCACACTCCATTGTAAAATAGCTCAAATCTTTCCCACTTTTCCCTTGTGTAGTTGTAAGTCAGCAATTATGACAGCTAATAAAATAAGCTTTTGCTAAGGTGAGAATAGGACATATGTTATTGATGCTTGCACACACCTATAGTTATGCACACATATACACATTTATCACTTGAGCAAGTATTTATAGCACCTCTGGCTTTTAGTTAAGAATGAAGAAAGTTTGAGAGATTGGGTCATAATCTGCATGTCACATAAATTTATTCACCTTATCATTATCACACCAGTTATGAGCTGTAAGTACTAAGAAACTGCAGGACAGAACAGTTCCTAAGAGCTGGGTCACACTGACCCACTACTTATCCAGTCTTCTTTTAAAGTTATTGTAATAATATGAACAAACTAATTCTCCAAAAAAAAGAAAGTTAAATGAGCAGCAGAAGAAATTGATTCTCAGAAGTAGCGTGTACTTTAGGCAGTCCCTTGGATGCAATATGTGAGAGAATCCAAAGCAACAGCAGGAATGATGTTTTGTATATCCTTGTGTGTTATTTCATACTGTACGATTGTATCAGGTACCTATGTATTTGCTTCACTGGTCTAGGTAGGCTTTGTAATAAAAGTCATGTTGAAAGTAAAAGTCTAAAATGATCTAGGAGGTCTTGGTCTTGGGCTCGCTGACCCTGGGGAAGGGCATTATCTATTTCCATAAAATCAGAGATATTTTGACTATGTACCTGCCCCCACCAAACTGCAGTGGGACTAGGGAAATCAGGTGTCAGATCAGAGTAGACAGATCTCTCTTTGCTCTTCAACAGTGGTGGATTTTGAGGGGACAGGTTACAGTTCTGGCTATGCTTTAACACAAAGACTGCAGTACAATTTCTGGGGAAGGCTAAGGCATTTCGACGTTTGAATCTTGCACACTAATTTGTGGAAATCAAAAGTTAAACTTGAACTGCTTTGAAATTCCTACAAAATGTGTGTTTACCTAGTTAGAAATACATTTTTGCATATGAAGCTGAGATTTTTTTCTCTTTACCAAGTGAATATGGGATGGAAGAGATCCTCTTGGACAGAAATAAGGGAGGAGAAAAGAGTGTTCTCAAACTGTTTTTTTTCCAAAAGGACAGTAATAGTACAACAACATTTGTTTATTTGAGTGCATACCTGAGTTCAAGCCTTCACTGGACCTCCACTGATGTCCCAGGCAGAACAATTCCACTTGCCGTGTCAGGGCACTTGTGGATGCTCTTGATTTCAACAGTGATGGATGGAGCAAATGCAGTTTATTAAAGCATTGATGTTGGTTACTAATGGATAGGAGATGAAACTAGGTCACTTACAGTCCTTTTACCCAGTTGTGAATTCAACTGTTTCCCAGAAAGCATTTCATATTTTTTGAGGTATTTTAGCATTCAGAAAACTTACAAAGCTTTCCTGAGGCATCCTTTTGATAAAAGTAACATTGCAGTTGCTAACTAATGGGAGTTCAGTGCACTTATTTGAAAGTGATGATTTAATATATCTGCAAGCAATTACCATATCTGAAAGGATATCACTCTATATAGTAGAATGAGATGAGACCCATAGTAGAATCACTGGAACAGCAGATTCAGTGACTGGTATTTTCTTCCATTTTAATCCCGAAGCCTGTTGTTGACAACTGTGTGGTCTTTGGTATGTGATGGTTTTTTGCTTCTTTGCAAACTTTCTAATCAACTGAGGATGCATGATTTATCTACTGGATATGACTTGCAGTGTTGTAATTTGGAAAGCCCCTTAAAAGAATCTGAAACAAAACAAAATTCCTAGGTAAACTGATTAGGAAATTTTTTTCTATATGTTGCCCTCCCAACCCCTCACTCCTCTGCATTCATGATGTAGAAGATTTTACTTATATGAGCTTGAAATACTTTAAAAAGTATTTAATTATATTTATTTCAAATTCTTATAATTGTGCTAACAGCACAGCACAATTTGTGTTAATATTCAGTCTGTGAAAGATTCATTAGAATAGTTCTGAAATTATTTCTTGATTTCCACATGGAAATGTAATGAAAAAAATACAAAGCATTTCATTTTCATTTTTTTTATGAGACTAAATGGATATTTTAAACAGGAAAGAATAAGAGATTAATTCAAACAAATTTGGGGTATTATTTCCTCCCCTTTTTTTTTTCTCTTGCACAATTGTGAATTGATTAACTCATCTGAAATCAATACACTTAGGCTAGAGCAAAGATGCTCTGTGTGAAAATCCTCCCAGAGAACCAGTATTTTCTGGCTACCCAACATATTGCAATTTCTGACTTCTATTTTCTATGGTTAAGACTCAACTTTTCCAGAAAATACCAATGTTCCAAATATATATCAAATCCTATATAGGATTGACAAAAATAGTATTTTGATGCAAAATTTATCAGTCCATCTGTACTAAGGATGAGATAAATATACTCCCCTGCATTTAACAGTGGTGTTCCCAGAAATGGGAAAAGCCCCAAAGGTTATTTCCATCAAACTAGCAAAATGACAATCGTCTCATCTCCCCACTCATGCTGAAAGTCTCCCCTTTGTTTAGTAATGATGTTCTCCAGACACTTGGTGTATGAATTTTTTGAGTCTATGTTGAATCATGTCCTTTATATCTACTGCAGGAAACAAATAGCTTTTATTAATGGGAATATAAGGTCTATTTTTAAAAATGCAGAAGATTTTCCCGCCAACTTTGTCCCAGTGTTGTTATACCAACAAAACTTTGAAAGCTTTGTTATCCCAACGGAGAGGTTCAACTGACAGGTTTATCATTCAGAGGAATGAACAGAGTGGTACTTATCTTTCTTAAATCTACAAGACATACTAGGCGTGATTAATGGGAAACTGTGCTGATAAACCTTAGTCCTGACCTTGTATATGTATCCAGTTCTGCTCTTCATTTTCCCTAGAGACAAGGCAGCTAATTATTCCAAATGACTTGGGAATAGAGCCATGAAAGGCTTTTAGTATTTTAATCTTGCTTAAATCCAAAGTCGTGATCCTTTAAACCCCATCTCATCTGGTGCTGAAAGCTTGGAAGTGTGTATGCATTCGTAGGAAGCTTCCAAGAGTGAATCCAAGCATTCCAAGCAGAGATAGTATTTCCATGTCTCAAGGGCCCAGATTCTCAGTTCTCTCGGCCTGTGCTTTCATCCTTCTGACACTCAAGGACTAGATATTTCTGCTTCGTGTGGCTGAGACACTCAATCCACTAGATATCTGTACAGCATGACGGCTCAAGATCTTTGCAGTGCAGCACAATAGCAGTCAAACAGCTGCCCTGGATAGATGAGCCTGCACGCAGGACGTGTGTTTATCTGCCTCAGCCTGCATCCTTCCTCTCCAAGAGTAGTGATCTGTTCCACAGATCGCAGGCCTGCTCAGGCTTGCTGACTGTGGAAGAGTTTCAATAGTCATGTCTCCTCCCATGTCTTCCAGGACAAAATAGTCAATACCTTCATGATTAGGACATGCTGGTAGGGGGAAAAAAAAACACCACCACCAGAAAAAACAGTCCTCTGTATTCCTTGAGTCTGTTTTGCTTGAAGGAAAAGACTTAGCCTTGATGATCCCAAGTGAGTTCTTCTGGCAAATCTTCACTAAGCAGGTGTACGGTGAGAAGAGGGAGTGGAGGGATGGAGTGAATGTGCAATTTGCCAAGAAGGGTCTTGTGGTCAAGAAGTACATACATACATCCCACAGTGGGATTGTATTTAAGACCTGCTTCTATCCTCTGTATTTCTGAGTGGTGGTATTGAATGTTTCATTGTTTAACATACTAGTGAACCTTCCTAAGAGCCTTCATTTTTCCTATGCTTTATGGAGTAGTAGCTTTCATTTTGCTGATGAGGAAGCTAAAAAGACAGGTATCAGGACATGCTGCCTGTTGCTGTCTTGTTCTCTCATGATTTTTATTGTTGATGCTTTCAGAAGATGGGACTTGGAGAAATAAAGCTGCATTCACCTGTGACCTTGGATGCAATTTGATTTACGATTATCTAATAAAACATAATCTCTAATGAAGACATACTTACAAAGCATCAGCCTATTATGACTGTTTATATATATGAGGAAAGATATGAAGGGAGAATCTAAAGTTAGGAGAAAAAATAGGTGATCTTTTTTATTGTGGTCCAAACATTTTTTTTTTTTTTTTTTTGCTGTACAAATTTAAAAACATGGTCTCAAATTCAGAGCATGTTTCCAGATGCATCTGAAGTAGTTATATTCTTCTTGTACTTTTAGCAAAAGAAACCATCATGGTAGGTAACAAAATGGATAACATGCACGGGAAAGGGATGGGGAACATTTTTTTTTGTGGTAGTGACTGCTAACTCTTCCACAGTATAGCTATCAGCTCTCCATCTAGAGACATCTGTAGATGTTTTTGTTTGTTTGTTTGTTTGTTATTTATTTTTAAGAAAAGAAAGCCCAGGAATATTGTATTGTCATATTGAACACCGGACTACTCTTACCTTAGGGACACCTCTTGCTAACACCTTTCTGAGCCTTATTTCCACCTTGTGCCAAGTGCTGACAGCACACACCAGCACCAAGACTGGGACCAGCAATGATGGGACAGGACGTAGGCAGCAGAACAGGACACGTATGTCCCTGCACAATAACCTCAGCATGGATGTCACTGGCTTTCCCTAGGCTGGCAGACATAGACATGTGGCAATTCAGGCTAAGCTGCAAGGTCTTTTTTAAGCTAATGCCCCCCCCCTTTTTTTTTTTCCTTTTTTTTTTTTCAATATAAAAGTAAAACAGTCTTGTCTTGTGCTGCTCTTATTTTTTTATTCTTTTTTTCTCTTAAATATATGTAGTGTGCATATCTGCACACACATACATATGAAGTTCTATAAAGCAATTTTCCCCTTGAGATCTTCACCAGCTAATGCTGCTGGGGACACCAGAGACTGAAAATAAAACATACTCTCCAGAAAAGAAAAGACTAAATATAGAAGCCATTTTGCTAGATTCCAAAGTTTCAGGTGATTGAGATGGTGCAACCCTTCCATCTGCTTGAAAATTCAGGAACAAAAAAAAGTATTTGCTCCCTGTTTTCAAGATAACTCCCTTGAGCTGGAAAATCAGGTTTCATGCATGTCCCTAGCAGAAGAACTTGTTAAATGAGGGGAAGGAATGTGATTGATGCTGTCTGGTGTGGAGGGGGTGTCACGATGCATCATCACCTAGGAAACGGAAGAAAAACATGTTTTATTCTTTGAGCAACAATTACACAACATGTATCTAGTTCCACATAATGCGCTTAGGCGATGGGGAAAGGAAGGACATCAAAAAGGAGACCAAAGAGGAGAGATTCAAACAGCTTCAAGCGCGGTATTCTCTGCCTACCTACCTTTTGTGACTCATACGCAGCTGAATTAATTCACAGATGGATTCACCCACTTGATAAAGGCAACTGTTATACGTGCCCTTTCACTGGGGATGTTGAAGGGCGCATTGTCCTTGATACCGATGGCAATGTAATGAGCCTAGTGAGAAGTTCTGAGTGAAAATTACCATCCTCAGATCAAGAAGCAGCGGGGATAACTTTTCTAGCTTGACTACAGGTCAGTCCTTGATGTGCCATAAACAGTGCAGATCCTTGCCGGAAGCTGCCCCACAGAGCTGATCGGACCTGCCCTCTAGAGCGCACTTTTACTTGTTAATGCTGACATGAAAGCTTCCCATGGGCAGTCAGATCCAGAGTACTCTCTGCGTTCAGTGTTTCCATGCTGTTGTGAATCAGGTAGTCTGAACAGCCCACCCTGTTACCAGAGCAGAGGACATTGATGTGCAGAATTGCCGTAGCACAAACCTAAGCAGAGAAGGGTACGGCTTCTCACCAGGCAGTGAGCGCTCGTGTCCCTGCATCCCAGACCGTATGTGCACTGTTGTAGTTCTGATCATTTTGTTGCAAGGACACTTTCATGTTTTGCCTAGAGATGCAAAGAAGTCTTTAGCTTACCTGAGAAAATTTTCTTTTTTTCCAATCCCCATCTTTGCAGGATAAAGTAATCCTGCCAAAACACTGTCCCATGGTTGAACACTAGCCATTGAACTAGCTATGAATTATAAAATGAAAAACTGAGTTCACTAGTATTGATGTAATTTTGTGAGCTCAATTTTTTGTAAGTGCAATATGATCCAGTCTTAACTGGGTTTCTCTCCTTCCACAAGGCTTCCTACCTCCGTCCTTGTTTAGCTGGGAGAGTTAATGAGTCAAGCTTGAGGATCAAATTAGTAAAAGAATGATCAAGTAGCAACTAACTATGCCTAGACTTTGGGATTCTCTTTCCATGCTTAATCACCACTTCTGAAATAACCCTCCAGGAAGTGCAATAGGAACAAAGAAATTAGTGACCTGCTCCATAAAATGGAATTAGGTGGACCTGACCAGGTTGCCCACAGTAGTGTACAACTGCCCTCTGTGGCCCACGAATGCTCCTCCCAGTCCTGCTATTCAGTGAGGACTCCTGTTTGCATTCCTGTTTGCTTTCAGTTCTTAATAACCAAGGGAGTTGTGAGCATCATACCAACAACTTTTCAATCACGTTTTAAAAATATCCCTCTAGAGACCATAATGAAGAACTTTCAAGGGATGCTTTTATCTCATCTCCAGGATGGTTAAAGGAAGACAACACTGAGAGAAGGAAAGGAGAAGGGTGAGGGAGATCAGAGTTCCAACAGAACTAAAGGAAGTTTCTGAATACTTGTCCTCTCTGAATACTGCTGTCACTGCCACTGGGGTAGAAACAGAAACACCTACTACTTCCTCTCATGTTAGTAGTTTGGTCATGTTAGACTTCCATGCTGCCGGAACAGCACAAAGAAAAGGGATAGGCTTTCACCCACAGGAGGAGCAGTCAGGATCATCTTCTTCTCTTGCCAGTCACCAGCAGATGCAGAGGTTATAAAGAAATCAGGCTAATCTCCTGGCGACTTGGGACTTCAGTGACATAGACATGACTTGGCGCTTCAGTGACTGCTCCACATGCATTTTGGAGAGGACTATCTGAAGGGACCCACAAAATCAATGACTCCCAGAAGAACGGATTAGAGTTGACCGTTCAAACTGTGCTTAGAATTTGAATACTCCTTTTAAATGTATGCACATATCTTACATTACTTCCATGCAGCTGTTGAAATTGGCCCCTTGATTCCTTCATGTTCAGATGATTTTCTTACATCCAAAATTCTCCTGTTAAAAGCGGGGGAAGATGACCATGATCTTATGGAGCTCTACCTAGCTGTTTTCCCTGGGAGGGAAGGGAAAGAAGACTCTGAGTAACTCTGTCCCCTTAAAGACGTGCAGGAAGCATTCTTTTCCTGCCAACAGAAAACAAAGCCTAACCACTTTCCATAGAAGAGCGGGTAGCTTTGTCTGCACTGCCTGGCAATAGCGACCCAGAGGTAGGGCTTCAGAGGAGATGTGGCTTGCAGGTCACCCCTGCAGCCTGGCAAGCAGAGGCTGGTCCCAGCTACAGGCTGTCGTCACTCATGCTGGCAGCACCACAAGTCCTGCTCAAGGCCACCCGGCACCGCTGGTGTCTCTGCATGGTGCTTGTGGATGGGGAAGCAGAAGGGGGCTTCAGGTATGTGTGAATTATCAGGGAAGAACTCTCCCAAGAGGACGGAGGCTGAGCAGTTTGAAAGGGCTTGGTATTTTCTATAGGGAATAAATAAATAAACAATCCCATAAACTGGAACTGGCAGGAAAATAAAATGGTCATGATCAGAGGTCTGCAGGCAAATACTGTGTGTGTTAGACAACCTCCACAGAAATCGTGAGAATTTTTTTCCTTTGTTCTCCTGTATCCGGATATGTGTCGAGGAGAGTTTTGGCATTCTGACTGAATGACAGAACCTGCACACGGGCATTAGTAGAACTTATTGGTAAAGGCAAGGCTGAGCAGGGTTACGAAGAGGAGGATATCAAAGTTGCTCTCTCCTCATACTGATGCAGTGACAACTGCAACTTTGCAATGATATCGTTTGTGGAGAGGCATCAAAAATTTTTGTGCTTTTTTGTGGATGCAATTTGATATGCAATCAAAGATTACTTTGCTTCCAAGCTACACAGTATTGACTGGTGCTTGTCCTCTTCATATCCCAGCATCTTAAGCAATATTTTGCATTCTTTATTAAAATAACTAATTGACAGTTTTCAGAAAGGAGAGTTTTGGGGAAATACATGCTTTCTGAAAGCAAGAGTTAGGCCAATTAATCTTGAAATTGAAGTGCAATTAGTCATCAGTGAGGCATTGACCAACTCAGCTACAAATGTGCACATTCATTTGAATTCTTTATCTCTGC
This sequence comes from Crypturellus tataupa, assembly GCA_034781795.1. Classification (NCBI taxonomy): domain Eukaryota; kingdom Metazoa; phylum Chordata; class Aves; order Tinamiformes; family Tinamidae; genus Crypturellus; species Crypturellus tataupa. The sequence continues at coordinate 129,993 of JAWLRI010000411.1, forward strand.
ATTTCAAATCTCTATGGAAGTGATGATTTAGTGCCAGCACATGAAGATTTTTCATGCAGAAATTATTGAGTAAACGCTGTTGCTTGTAGTAAAAAATGACCACAAAGTTCCTTTCGTGGATTTAAAAATTATACACTTTATGAAATCAATGAATGATGCCCCTCCCCAAAATTACTTTGAAAATCAAAGTATATTTGTTAGAAAAGGGCTATTTCACTATTGGAGCTGTGTGTGAAATATGGAAGTATGAAGCTCCACTAGCTCAATGTTGCAGCCACTAGTGTGATAAAGATCCCAGGGACATGCTTTACTGTAACATGCACTCTTGCATCCCTTGTTAGTCTATGCCAAGTACATGATTTCTGGTCACCTTTGATCTGTAAACCCCAAAATGTTTTTCAACATTATTGTACTACAGTTTGGTTATTTATATGTCCAGGAGAAATATTGGCATGGATATGAATTTTAGGGATCAGAGAGTAGAATGATTTAAAAATCACTGCATAGAACGGCTTGTTTTTTTTGGTTTTTTTTTGTTTTTTTTTTTTTTTTTTCTAGCCTTGTGATTGCACCATTTTTCTTTGGCTGTGCCCTTCAGTGTTAGCAGACATCCATATTTTCCCACATTCACCAGATTTCATCCAAATCTTCTTGGATTCACCACAGCCTTTTATTCACAGAACTTTTATTCACAAAGTAGAGAATGGTTCAAATAGAAAATAAATAAATAAAAAAGACTAAAGAAAATAAGATCAGTTAGTTTCATCCAAATTGGAGGGAAAACGATGCATTATGCTTAGTTCTGGTCACATTTGTTTGTCTCCTTTACTAACACTACGAACGACCTCGTGGGTAGTCAGAATACTTCAGTGTTACATTTGCTGTCTGATATAATCAAAAATACAGTCATTAATGACTTTTCTGGCTTACTGCAACACCTGCCAAGCTAGTGGGGCTCCCCTGCTGTCTTCTGCGTTATGTCTGACTGTATATATCTGTGTAAGTATTTGGTATTTAAGGTAGCAAAGACAGCTAAGGCATAAAGCAATTAAAATAAATGCATCATGTTTCTCTGCTAGGTTTTGCCATGAAACCAATATTTAATGAAGCTTAGCACTATCTGACAGCCCTTCAACTTTCCTCTAATTAACTTACAGCACTTCAGATAAACCTTTTGAGCACAATGGGACTGTCTCCAGATATATTGTTTTACATGCCACTTTAGGAGATATTGACCTCCCTGGTGTGATTCTCTAGGCCAGTTCTTTAGTTTATTTCTCCATTAATTGCTTTTACCCTTGGGAGCTGTAGTGGTGTTTTCTTAAAAGGCAAATTTATCATGCCTTCATATGAAGACTTGGCAGGATATTTTATATGTTCCAGGATTCAGACTATTAATGTGTGTCTTTATGAATCAGAATTCCTAGTATTCACCAGCTACAGGTCATATTCTGTCTTCCAAACAGGGGCCAAAATAATGAGAAATTTCTTCAAAACCAAGTTGGAGTCTCTGCCTCCCTATGTTTTCCTAAAAGTGTGCACCTGTCCACTCCAAAAAGAGCTGAAAGAGAACTTGGATAATACTTTGAGAGATTCTTTTTATCAAGGGTAAGATTAGTTGTTACTGACCAAAATGCCACTTAAGGCCATGCACATATAACACTTAGTCCGTGTGATGACGGGCAGGTATGAAGCAAGCCATATTCCCTTTCCTCGCATTGCGTTTCATGTCACACACTAGCTGATATATCCAAGGAGGCAAAGCTGAAGGGGTTTAAAACTATTTGTATGGAAAAGTGATGCTGGGGTTGCTCCTACCCTTAGTGATGACCATAAGGGAGTGTTGCACTGGACAGAAGGGAAGACCTTTTATCCCTGTTTCACCACATCTTAAATTTAAAAAAACCTTCCTTCATAAGGGAAGAAGGAAGAATCATTTATAAAGGACTGCATTCAACATGTTCTATACAGAAACATAGTTTTTCTTCTATTTTTTTTCTCTGAATTTCACAGACAAGAATGTTGTCAAGAGGTGCTTAATCTCAGCAGATGCAGAGTGTTACTGATTTTCACCAGCTGGAGATTGTGGTCAGCCTTAGTAATTACTTATTTTTCTAAGGTCAAAAATAAATATGAACATACCTGAGAGAGTGTGGGTACCCAAGAAGCTACATTTTCTTCCAGTGTGTGCATCTGCTGTAATAAACAGATGAGGCTGACTGTAAAACTGCTTCTTGTTTAATGAGTTGTCAGTCATGATACTCTTCAAAACAGCTTAAAAAACATTTTCAAATTTAGTTTTAGTGTGACAGAAAAGAAGTGGTGTTGGTAATTCTTATACAGTAACTTGAAACAATATTAGCTAACACATTCCCCAAAACAATATTACTTCATTGTCTGTCCATGACCCACTGATGCACCATATAGCCATGTAGTTTGTTGCATTTATACTCTAAAAACGCTTTATAGACATCCAAAGGATCTTTCTGCAGTTGTTGCAGAATCTTATTTGGACATTAGTTAATAATTCAAGCTTGAACAATATTGCATAAGATGACCCACAGAACAATCTATCCTACCTTGTCAACTTCATTTGGCACTGGAAATTTCAAATATTCTTTAGCATACTGGATGTTCTCCTTAAGGCTTTCCACAACTTTCTGGATGATTAATATAAAGTGCTGCTTTTCAGCTCCTATTTTGGCTCCACAGAACATGTCCCTCAGGGAAATGCTGCTTTATTTGTCATTCAATAGTTGAAATCACTATTAGTATTCTCATCCAGCATATCGGTAAAATTCAGTCTATTTTTCTTTTTTTTTCCCCCCAGAAACTGCCTTTGCTAAACAGCAGGCCTCTTTCTCTCCCTGTCTGTGTTTCTTTCTGTGAACGGACATTGTCTCACAGCTTTGCTGGAGTCCACTTTCAGACAGGGTATACTTCCCCTTTGAAGGAATCTGACTTTACAAATTGTCTCACATTCAAGGTAAAAGAGAAAAAAAATGGTTAGAGAAGTTTATCTTGGACTAATGAGATGAAATCCTGGAAAAGGAAACTGATTTGGTGTGCAAGGAGTTTTCCTAGATTGCCCAGCATTGAGCTCTGTTGTCTTGTAGAAATCTCCAAAGACAAGAAGAAAACCTTAAATGAATAAACTCTTTTTTTTTTCTTTTCTTTTTCTTTTCTTTTTTAATTATTATGGCTGTTTTTAGTTTAGTGGCAGAGTACATTATGGACGAACTGAGAATTGTATAGTGCTTTGCATTGGGAAAAAGAGAAGATGCCCCCAAAGTAGTGAATGCATAGACCATCCAGTGTTGAAAGTCTTTCCTGAGAAATTGCATAGGGACACTTTGACAATTGTTGTTACCAAGTGCCAAGTTTTGTAGAGAAACTCCCTTCTGCCTTTCCCTTAGTGGACATTAGCTAACATATGTCCCACAAGCAAGAGATAGAAAAAAGTCACCCCATTTTTCTGAACAAGCCCCATGCATCAAACTTCCCTAGAGGACACAATCAACAGCTTCCATCTATAAAGTTTCTTATATTAACAGAGGAACTAATGTGATTCACAGTCTGTCTTGGCTGGATGCTTTCTTCAGCATGAATGGACGCCTTCTTACACAATCACAGTCACTTTCTTACAAAATACACCCTTCAAGAAAGCTATTATTCTGAAAGATCTTGGTCCCAGAATGACTCACCTGTCTTAAACTGTTTACACAACCCAAGTTCCTCAACAGGGGCAAAAAAGAAAGATAATAGGAAAAAGAGGAACACGAGACTGCAAAGACAATGCATTTTTATTTTCAGACAATATTAGGGACTATAGTTTGGGGGTAATAGGATATATTAATTCCTCTCCAGACCATGCTTTTCTGCTTTTTGAAAGACAGATGCAGCCTCAGCAATTCTTCATTAAAAGACTTAAACTTGATAAAGTCCTTAATATAAGCCTTGGAACATCATATGGTGTTGTCTGCAGTATATTTAGGTAGACGTGATCTGCCTTCTTAACGTGGGTGCATTAATCTGTCTGAGAACTGAGATGAACATAGAGGTAGATATTTTGATTAATACATACTTTTTCTATTAGCTATCCTACCTTTGCTCAAATTTGCTTCCTTGTCATCCAAGGAGAAGAATAAAAGGAAAACTAAGAGAAACTTTGCAGAGTTTTGTATTAAACTCTTCCCAAATATAACTCTCCCACTGCTTGGGAAATGTTCATAGACTTCAGTGAGATAACAGTAGTTCTCCTCTCTTCCCCTTCTTCTGTCTGGAAAGCAAAACCATCTCTCATTTCTCCCTGACAACTCAGCAAAGTGACAGAACGGTGCAGAAAACAAAGTAATGATATTCTCCAAATTTAGAAAATGAGTTAGACTTTGCAGCAGTCATCAAAACATTTTTTATTCTGAATGACCTAAATGTTAACTGTTAGTCTCATTGAATAGTATCTAAGAGCCAGCTTGGACTAACATGAGTCAGAAAACCTCTGTGACATAGGTACTAACTACCAATAATCTTATAAAGTGTGTGTAGAACAGCTGTGGAAGCTGCATGGTTTCAGGGTTTTATAGCACTGCCACAACCTGGTTTATAGACTATTTCAGTCATGGAAATCACGTGGATTTTAAGATCAGCTGCCGTCTGCGGATTTGTTGCCAAATATTAAGTGACATGCTGCAATCTGTATTTAAAAAAAAAAATGATAAAAATTGTTACCTTCAAAATTTTGTTTATGTGCAAAGAAGAAATGCATTTCACACATAAAGCCAATAATTTTCTTATTAAAACTGAATCTTAACAATCCAGTCTTATTAGTCCAGATTTAATTATTACAGAAAAAAAAGAGCAATAATCCTGTCAGAATTTTATACACAGATCTAGCTTCCACTTCTTCCACATCTTTTCTCATCCTTTCTCTCCTGCCCTGCAGTCCTGAGGTTGGTGGTGTCATTCTTGTGGCAGTAGAAGGATATCAGAGCAATACATCAGCATTTGGAACCATTCCTTGGAATAAATGTGATGAGCACATCAATAGTTTCTTCTTCCTCACTCTAGGACCCACTTGATCTTTTCTGTATGTTTGCTAATATGCTTTTGCACCTTTATTCTTCACTGGTCTGCATGTCCCCATTACATCAGAAATTACTAAATATGGCGATACACTGTTTTGCAGATGTTAAATACAATTTCTTTGACATCTTTGTCATTCCTAAATTCAGGTTTGTCCTGCTTTAGAGATATATTTCTTTAACTGACTTAATATTAGTGAGTTTTTTATAGTCATGGTGTCTCTGGTGCCACGTTTGTGTCCGTCCCATGCCTGTATTCCTTTAAGCCATATCCTGCATCTCTGCTTCTCAAGGCCTCATTATCATACCACACCTGTATTTCTCCAGTCTACATCATTATGTTAGTGCCATAAAAACTAGAGAGTACACACCAAAATAAACAAAAGTAAAACAAGTATTAAGATCCATAGACTCTTGGTCAGCCTGTTGCTGTTGTGTTTCTAAGCAGAAGTGTAGGCAAGCTGTAAATTGTGACCAAGCTCTTTTCCCCCAGAACGTACTTGTACTAGGAGAATAAATCACAAAATCAGTCAAATAAAATAGATGAGATTAGAATTCATCCCTGCAGGTTCTTTAGTCAACCTCTCCCGCTCAAATCTTCAATTCCAAATGGACCTGAGCTTTCCTATTCCCATTACTGTGCACTTGAGCAGTGTTTCTATATTCATTTCATGTCAGCTGTGCCTGTTTCCACCCCTTGGTACATTTCCTTTTTATATTTGAATTTAACCAGGAGATCATTTTCCATTCATGCAGGAATGGAACCCTCCACCTTTGCTTGATTTCCTGCTTGTTGAGAGGGACCATTCTTGATCTTAGGGAAAGTAACACTTAAAAATCAGCCAGCTTCCCAGATCTCTCTTCTCTCCAAGACCATCTCACAAGAGGATCACTGAAGTGGCTAATATCTACTTTTAGTCTCTCAAACTCTACTCTTTGACCCAGTCTTTACATCCCTGACAGCAAAGTGTCTCCACTATTCAACTCCCTGTTCACCCGTGTCAAAACACTCAAGAAAACTCTTGAAATCTTCAAATTCAAAGACTACAAAGGAAATTTGAATAATTATTTAAATTTTATGCCATTTGAGGGACTCTACCACTAAGAGCCTTTGGTTTGAACAAACTGAAATTTATTATGTGGTACAGAGGGAGACTTATATTGGACGTATGTGAGCTCTCATATATGAGTGTCATCTCTGTGAGTCTCTGTGTTAGGAATTTCTGACCAGAGGATATTAGAAAAACAGAAAACCAAGCAAATAAACATACCAAAACAAAACAAAACACTGAATGCAAGTGCAGACCACTGAACCACCCCATCAGAGGTGAGATTGGCTTTCTGGACACATGAAGAGGTTTTCATGGCATTGCAATCTATTTGCAGTTCCGCACACGTCTGCTGCTCTGTGAGAAGAAGATTCTAGACCTTGCATAGTGTTTTTTTTTAGCACCTATAGTATTTCACTGTCATTTTGGGTGAATTGGAAGCAATAGCTGTATGTGACAGACACTTTAGCACAAACAGGGGAGAGCAGGACTTGAGGAGCTAGTCAAGGACAGGAAGAGATTAACATACAGATTGCCATCTGAAGAACAGCAAAAGCAGCGCTGTAAGACAAGGTGGCACAGACATTTCACTGATGAGACAAGTCCTACCTGCTGCCTTTGAGCACCAGAAATGTACAAAGATCTTTGAAATCATGAGTTATACAGGAAAACATGGCCTTATCCAGTTAGATTGCCGAAAGCAAAGCACTACAGGAATGCTCTTATACTGGGGGCTAAGAATAAAAAAGACACTGAGAAACATGACAAAAAACTCCTAGATCTGAAGCATTGTGATAATAAACTCACAACTAAACTTAGTCCATTTTTCCTGTGGATATTCCAAGGAGCAACTGGCGCAGGATACTTCTGGTTGAATCTCTTTTTCTTCTGTTATTGACCCTGAGAGTGCAATGACTTACAAAGGCACAAGTAGCTGGAAGAAATTTACAGCATTTGCAATAAACTACTGTTTTTCAGATGTAACTTCTGCTTTTATTATCCCCAGTGGGAAAGGATCAGAATAAAATAAAGCACTTCTCAGAAAGGCTGCAATGTCAAGTTCTAATGTACACTTAGCACTGCTAAAGCAAAAAAAAAAAAAAAAAAAAAAAGGAAAAAAAAGGGGGTAATGTAAAAGTCAATCCCTGGGAGTCTTCCCTTGTAGAGAGCAGGGACTAGAGGCCAGATGCACCTGGTCTGCACACAGATCTGTTAATATTAGGAATCTGGGGCTAAAAATAAGGTCTTGATCTGTTTGTAACATCATCACAGGTGAGTATGCCTCTCCTTTTACTCTTTTACTTGTTTGTGTGTTTGTTTGTTTATTTTTCCAGATGCTGGTGCACTTGGTGCACCAACCAGCGGAGCAGGGAGCAGCAAGTACCGTTCTGTGCCCTCTCCTCTGTCTCCCAGCTTGATACGTCAGAAACCTGCCTTGTTCAGATGAGGATAGGACTCATGAGGTAGGGGGCTGGGGATGATTGTGACAAGGGATTACATAAGGTACAATAGACCAAAAGTAATGCCTGGAAGGAAACCAGGTCTGGCACTGGGAGTGTGAAGGGGGATAGAGAGGAATGGAGGGATTTGGAGAGAAAGGCTGAATCTGGATGGCCTGAAATGAAGCCAGAAAAGCCATGGTTGGACGGATGGGAGATGACTGAAGGAGGGAGAAAGGAGCCAAGTTCGGCGAGGGAGGAAAAGGAAGAATCGCTTGAGGCCTACCGGGTTGCTGCCCTGGAGCCACACCAGCAGTGAAAGCAGAGCCCAGCCTGAAAGAGAGCTGATGAAGTCTGCTGGCATTATGGGTTTACATGTCATGCCAGTCACTGTCAACTGCTGTGGGGGAGGAACAAGAGGAAAAGAAAGAGAAGGAAGAATGAGGAGAGGGAAGTGGCAGATGAGAACACAAGGAAGCAGCAGGGTGGGGAAGGAAGAGGAGGAAGAAGAGAAAATAGTACCAGTAAGACCAGCCTATTGACACCTCAGGAGTTACAGTATGAGGGAATCCTTGTCCCTCTTGTCTTCTATAGTTCAGAATAGCTGTTAGTCCTGTTATTTCTCAGGGGAGTCGGAAAAAGAACATTTCTGGAGTGAAGGATGAGCTCCTGGTACAGGATGTTGTATGCTGTCCTAAAGACACGACTTCTGCTTTGTCCATGTCAAACAATTTGTACATTCTACATTAAACTGTACATTTAAGCAGAAGCAGTCACCGTCCTTTCGTTTCCTCTCTACCTAGTTTGATTACCAGTAGCTCTCTCAGAGTTGCAGCTGAAGTCCATACCAGTTGAGCATTAAGTATTTGTAGGGTTATATAATACTAAACAGTCGTTAGATGATGCCAGACACATCAAATGGACATCCAGAATTAAAGACGAATTTTAACAGGAAGCTTGCTGTAACTCATTTCTCTAATGATGGAGTAGGGATGTGGTGCTGAGGAAGTAAAATAGCACACAGACTAATATTTGTGAAGCAGACAGTCACTGCAGCGATCAGCCCAACAAAAAGCAGTGGTGATAATTAATAATCTTATCATCGGGTTGAAGAGCTGGCAGTGAATGAGGCAGGGCATCTACACATAGGACAATGGGGAGGAACCGCATTACTCCACATGTGTGCGGGGACAGCTATGCCAGCAGCGAGCAAGGACACTCCTGAGGAAGAATGAGGATAATTAAAGGCTGTAGCAAGATTCATAGGTCCAGGGAAGCTGAACTGAGGCTGGTGGGGCAAAATTAATCCTGGTATTTTACAGCTTTTTAGGGGTTCATCCCAGAATCTTTATTTTTGTTATTATAACTACTTTGTATGAGTAAGTAATAAATTCATTAGGAGACACAGGATTTTAGAGCTATCCACTGAAAGACCAGGAAATGCTAAGGTTAAGGCAAGTAGCTTTTGTGCTGCTCTGCTTCCCAAAGTCAAGGTCCTATGCATGAACCACGAGAGCTGAGGCTATTTTTGTCAAGATAGGAAGAGAAAAAAAGAGGAGGAAATAATTTGAAATACTTTGGTATTACTTATGTAGGTTAAACCAACTATAGCTTTAAAAAAACCTTAAGGTTGATGGTTGTCAAACATTGGATGTCATCTTTGCTAGCAACATTCAAGTTTGGAAAGCTTTTCACATTCACATGCAAAGCCCTCACCCAAGCATATTTTCCAGAGCTGAGCCCTTTCCTGAAAAAGGCTGGTTTGAAAGTGGTGGAGTCCTGGTAGCCCTGGCTAGGATCCACCTACTAGGATATGTTACCCTGTGCACATGCCATGGACCTGCTCTGGGATGGGAAAGAGAATGTCATGTCTTCAGATGCCAAACAAGGTGAGAGCTTGTACTCAAGAGTTCATACAATACCATTAAAGTGGCAGTGGATCATGCTTGAGGAGAACAGCCTTAACTTGGACTCCTTTTATAGCTGTCATTTACCGCTAGTGATGTGTGCATGTGACAACAGCCCACATTTTCAGCTCTGTAGGTACATGTTGCACTGTGTTCTCGGTGGCTGCAAACAAGTGGTGCTAATGGAAACAGTCAGTCCGAGTAAACTTGTGACGTCCTTGCAGTGGGGGCCTTGCAGTGGGGGCACCTAAGGATTCAAACATCAAAGCAAGTGTCCTGAGCTGCAGCTGGAGGTGAGGCAAAGCCAGACCTGTCTCGAGAGCTACTGCATGCTCCCAGTGGCCAATTTTTCTGAACAATTGGGCAATTGTATTTTGCAGCAGCTGCAGCCTGTGCACTCTGCAAACACAGCTGAGTGTACTGCATTAACCCAGTGCATTAATCCAAACCCCAGTCCTGAGGTCAGAGATGTCCTCAGTAAAAATAAATGTCATGAAGAATCCACTAAAACTTTCGTCCAAGGCACAAGTTACCACCAAAGCCTCAAAGGGTTCCTTTTATAAACAAGGGGAGGACAAGGAATGTGTGACGGAGGGAAGAAGATATGTTATTTTGTGCCTATTATCCTGCTGACATCCTTCCTTCTGAACAAAGCTGGAAGACGTTTTATTTTTTTCATTTCTCTGCTGATATTTTTTGTCATGTTTTACTTCTTTCCTCTGGGAGAGGTGCAACAGTACTTTTACACTGTAACTTTCCTCATGAAATGAACAAACCAGATTCTTCTGATTTCGTTAACGTCAGCTCATCATCCTTTTCCTGCTGATACACTTATCAGATAAATGAGATGACTTCAAAAACTTTTGACTTTTAAGGCAGGTAACAGTCCTGATTTTCCTTGGATGGAATAAGAAAGCAGCTAATAACTAGAAGGTCCCTGTCTCTCCAAGTTTGACTTTGTAGCTTGTTGTTCCCAGAGAGGCCTATCTCTGCTGAGAATAATTTCTACAATCTGTTCATATTTTTAAAGCTTAGGTCCAGATGTGCATCCAGCTGCATCCTGCCTCTTAGATGGGTGAGATTCAGGGAAGCACCATCTTCCCTTTGCATCCTGCCTCTTCCTCTTGGGAAAGAAACCCAGATAGAAGGATCTGAAGGGAGTAAATCACTCTGTGGTTAGGTCCCTGTTGTGGGTAGTGCAGGAGCAGAAATTGGGGCATGCTGTGGCATGCAGATGCTCTGTAGCCTCGATTAACCATGGCTGCCTTTTTAGCTATTACAAAACACTTGCAAGAGGGCAATCCTTAATTCTAGTTTCACCAGTTAGTGCATTTATGTGCAAGTGAAATTCCCCCCTTGAAAATGGAGATATATGAACCTGAATCCTGAGATTATGCCTCTGGGACAAACCCAGAGGCAGAATAAGAGGAAGGAGGTTTTCTCAAGTAGTAGAAGCCCCCTAGAAGGGATGAAGGGACTACTGGGAGGGGGTGTGCATGCATATTTTTTGATTAACAAAAAATGATCTTGGTCAGTTTTCATGAAACTAAGGGAGCAGAATTGACACTTAAATAACTATAAAATCCTGCAAAGAACTCTGTTATTGCCCCAAATGAATCCTTCCTGGACTGCTCAGAAGCTGATATTTTACTGAACTTGTTCTGCCTATGGGCAATCATAATAGTTCTTAAAAAAATAATCTACGTGGAAGCTTTAAGCTATAAGGCAGAAGGCTAGAGGAAATTATGTTTATTTTGTTGTTAATAGAGAGAGGCAAAATCCTGCAGCAACTCCAGTGTTCTTCATTTTTAAATGATTGAAAGAAATTAAAACTTAAGAGACAGATTGAACTTGCATTTGCTGTAAGCATGAAAAGGGCACTGCATATTAACATTAGGTGTCTGGAGTAACCATAAAACAGAATTTAACAAAATTGCTTCAGAGAAATGCGTCAATAAATACAAGAAATGAACCAGCAAAAGGAGCCAGAAAACAAGGTGCTCCAATAGATATGAGTCAATAAGTGCATTAAGGAAAGCAGGGATGACATATGAGAGACAAAATTGTTTGAAGTGGTCAGAAAAGAGATATCTACAAAATTCTACCAAGAAATCTTTTTCTTCCTGACTGTATTAGAATATCTGCCCTTTAATAGAAGTCCAAGGAGGCCAAAAGTGCTTGTTAAAACACTGCACTTTTACTGTCATCCAAAGCGGTTACAGAGGCTGATGTACAACATGAAATGAGTTTTTCTGTCCCAATCCACATGCAGTCTACAATCAGCAGCATAGAATATGCAGTTCTGCTGTGGGAACACAAATCTAAAGAGGACTAAAGCTGGAGATCAGCATCAAAATATGCGTGGATTTAAATGGGGCATATGCTGCCCCTACTACATTACTTTTAGCTAGCATTAGCAGTGTTCTAGGCACCTCCTTCAGAGCGCTCAGAGAAAGGAAGGCTTTACCAAAGTAACTGCCTCCCTTTTCCCAAGACAAATAAACAGCTTCCAGGCAGCCAGCTGTATGTGCTCCTTAATTGCCTTTCCTCTGAAGGATGCAGCAGGATCTGCTGGAGTAATTCACAGCATATAATACATTTAAAAGACCCAGCCTATTCACAGTCAGTACACATAGGCATTTATTTCTGAGACATGAAGCTGAAGTAGACCATCATATGAGGTGCATACATCTCCTGGGCCATCAACCCCAGAAAACAATGTAAATAACCTGTTTCTGAGGGGAGATGGAAATCAGCCATTCCCCTGAAATGAGAGTCACCGCACTGCATGAAGCACAGATGCAATGAGTCCTGACTGTGACACAAAACAACTTGGTAAAGAGGCTCTGCACTGCATGTGTTTCAGGAGTATAACTTTCAAGACATAGGAGTATTCTCACACAAGATAAATCACAGAAAACACTGTTAAGTAGAGCTGCTCTCTAGAAAACAACCAGTAGCACCCAGCCTGGGAAATTAGGATGCTGACAATAATTATTTCATTAGCACAGAGAAGGAGTACAGAAAGGTATAATATTTTATAGATATTCATTATTAACACGTAGCTAGGTTTGAGTGTCTAATTGGTTAATTATATGTAATTTCAGTAGGTACATATGTTCCCTTTCATACTTTTCTGGCTCCTACATTTTGCAGTCAAGCACTAATGGATGTTAAGGAAAAAATACCCTAGGCAAACTGCTATGTAGAAAACAAAGTGAATGAAGAGACCTTTGGTGCTGCAGGATAGCTCTAATTACTGGGTCCTTGACAACCAGTGAGCAAGTGAGAGGGTTTGTGTTCATTTTCATCAGAGCTCCTTGGTACTTTAATCATAGCGTCTATGAATGGAAAAAGTATTAGTCTTCACCATAAAAGAAAGATAAATGTAAGAAAGATAAAACCCAAGAGCTGAAAAGTTAGGCACTAATAGGAGAGTAAAAACAAAACTCACAGTTTTCAATTGGAAAGGGCAGTAACAGAAGATTTCATGGGTCATTTTTTCCCAAGTTTGTGCTTTCTTGATGTACCTCAACGTTTTTCCTCTCTCAGTGTTACCTGAACCACTCCTTTTGCAAAACCTTTAAGCAGAGGCCAGCAATACCATCTACTGGCTAAATCTAGAAATGTTCAGAGAACCATACAGAATGAGCCATAGAATTATAGAAACATTGTGGTTGTGAAAGGCCTTCAATATCACCAAGTCCAGATGTAAAACCATCACCGTTGTGCCTGCTAAACCATGTCCTAAGTGCGTGCCTTCTCTGCACATTCCTTGAACACTGCTAGGGATGGTGACTCCAGCACTTCCCTGGGCTCCCTGTTCCAGTGCTTCATCAAAAACAACAACAAAGGTTCCAAAACAACAACTTCCCAGGTCTCATTTGGGGCAAAGAGAGGTAGAGGAGAGCTGGGCACCTCTGCATGCTGCGGTGGCTCCAGAGCCCAAGCCGAGGCTGGGGCTGGAGTTCACGTGGGAAAGACAGCGGGTGGGATATTGCATTTGGGGATCAATCACTGCCTTCTCGCCTGGACTCTTCCGTCAAGGTAAATCTCTATCTGTGACTCTCTATCTACTTCCCCAAACAGAATTTTATTCGTTTTTTCCTACTCTAAATTTCTTTCAATGTCTGATTTTCAGTTCTACTGAATAGACGCTGAGGGCGGGGGGGAGGTTTTGCTTTTCAGTCGCAATGTGTAACAGGAAAGAAGTTTCTTATCTGATCATCTCTCTGCTCAGCTATCCTGGCACAGATACAAGGAGACACAAACTCCTGACCACGTATAAGCATCAGACACCATCTCTCTTCTTTTCTTGGAACAAAAAGATCTCTCTGTACTATGCCCTTTGCTGAAACTTTGCTGAGGTCACTGCATGTAACAGTTATCCTTTAATCCAGGAGAATCATGCAAAACAGTTGAGATCATTTTTATGGAATGAGATAACTGAAAAGAGAGACTGTGAGCAAAACCACTTCATAAAATGAGATGAGGTCATTTTCACTAGGTATTTTTTTGGGTTAAGCTGTCAGATTTTATGAGTTAAGCATAGAGAAGCACCTGAGAAAAACTACAGCAGGGCAGTCAAAAGAAAAGCAGAGAGGAAGCACTAGATAACTCTTGGAAACTATTTTATTTAGTAATAGAATCGTGGTATTTCTGCCTGAGGAGTGATTAGAGTCTGGGAGTCGCACTAGAGGATAAGGAGGGGGATGTATGACAGAGGCCTTTTAAGGAGTTATCGAGGAGAGGGTGTTTTCCCACTCATTACAGCATCAGGGCAAGTGTGGCCACATGCTTGCTCAGCAGTTAAGTGTGCAGGGCACAGGGAACCAGTGGAGGTGGGAACTCTTAGTAAGTTCAGGTAAAATCAGGCTCTCTATCTGGAGAGAAAAATGGGTAGAAGGAAGAGGGGCTTAGATTCACCAAAAATGAGGAGGAACTCTTTCCAAAGAGCCAGGGTAATGAATACCTATGTTGAGTGCCTTTTTCTCTCAAAGGAGATTTGGATTTGCTCCTATTACTTCTGAAGAAAATGTCCTGGGTTGGCAGATAGTATTTTTCATATGATTTGTTTTGTACCAGCAAGAAAAACGAGCAATTAATTAGATTTGGAATGAACTGTTTGGGATTAGGTTTTTTTTTTTTTCTTTTTTTTTTTTTTTCCCCTAGCCTCAGAAACTGAAAAAGTAATTGTAGCCTGGTAGAGAGGGAAAAGAAGCTATTTCCTAACCTTTGCTGTCTAAGGAAGAGTTTTTGGGTAGGGTATCTGCTTGACTACAAAAATGCCTGGGAGCTATGAGCAAAGAAACTGTTTCCTACACCTGCTTTCCCAGTGGTCAATGAGCAAAAAGAATATGCTTTTATTCCAAGGGCCTTAAGAGTACTTACCACCTTTTCTGTGGGAAGAAATAATGGATTTAACAACTCCCAAGGAGTGAAGATATGCACTTGACATTCACTAAGGTTTAGTAAGGGCAAGAGTACAAATACATCTGCTGCATATTCTGAATCCATGACTATAAGTGCTATTATTGCTGAAAGTCTATAGTTCTCTTTGAAGGCATTTGTAAGGGCAGAAGTGTCACCTACCAGCTTGTAGGAAAAATAATATAGAAATAGTGAAAAAAAATAAAGAGTTTGTCAACCTCTGTCCTCATGCTAATCAGAATGGCACAAAACTGGAGCCCTGTGTAGAGGTGACTCAACTTTTGGGAGCACAAAGGAGAGGGAAGGAGGCAGAGGAAGCTTATTTCCATGCAGAAGTTTGCCACATAATCAGTTCTTAGTTTAAGACAATTATCTAATCAAAGACAAAACCAACACATTTCACATTTTCCACAATAAAAAAGTGCATTTTAAAAGAATGAGACGATCTTATATTTACTGCAGTCATAACCTTTTCACAGGGTCTGTGGGAACCTTTGGGCTGCCTTCATGAGACAAAGAGCTGCTTGCTGTAACTGTTACCACTGCACTTTTCAGACCTCAGAAAGGATGGCTCTAGGGATTTCAAAAGCCCCAGACTCAGCAGAGATTCCACAGTTTAATTTGTGAAGTGAGACATCTGACAGACTATAAACTCAATTTTACTTCACAGAAGCTAAGCCCAAGAATCTAATCCTGTGTCTCTTGAATCAGTGATGATTAATGAGTTTCAAGCCCTTACGAATATGTGAAGGCCAGTAGTTCAGAAAACAAAGGCTTCATCTAGCTACCACAGAAAAGAAGCAAAACCTTGTTGCATAGTGACATGGCCAAGGTACTGTCCAGCTGTGCTATTGTAGTGCTTTGTGCTAGAGTTTCCAGGTGCAAGTGGGATATGAGAATTTAAAACATTTCCATTCGCAGCAGCAGTTCACTGCTGTCATTTTAAAGAAAAGTGGCTTCCCCAAGGCAGCCTAGTGAGCATTTCTGCATCAAATGTTGCCTATGTGCATGAAAGTAAGTATCCCTTGGAGCAGCAAGCTGAGCAATGTACCAAGGAATGGCGAATAATAACTCAGTACGCAGAGAAATAACTACTGGGAACTCTTTCTCAAAGCCAGAAGGGTTCTGGCTGGGGCTGTAGGGCAAAGCAGTCTCCATTTTGACAGATAGAGTGGATGTGTTAAGCAAGAAAAAGTGGCTTTAACAGTCTCAAGTCTTGGACCTGTAACTCCCAAGAGCAGAGCAGGAGTCTGAGAATTGAGTATATTCCATACTTATGGATAGGAATATTCTCTTTTCTTACTTCTAGCACCACTAATCTTCCATCTTGCAGCTGATTAATCATATTTAGCTGACCTAGTAATGTAAACTCTACTTATTATTTGTTCTTCTCGAAATGAATTAATGCCTGTGGGGAGACAAAAGGATATTTTTTTGCATGTATTGAGCCTCCAGAGCTATACATCACATTTGCTGCCTTACAAAGTCTGTGCTTTCCAGTTAGGAAAAAAACGTAAAAATGGAATAGAAGGAAATGGACAGGATGACTTTGGACCATTGAACACAAAAGCAGAAGACAGTGAAGGTTGATTGGACCTGGTGAAGGATGAAGAGATCTTTGCAACTATCCATTACATCAGCCACCCTTCAGCAAACCAAAAGAGATTTTCTTGCTTGAGTTAGCTGTTTTGTTTTATTAATGCATTAGCTGTTTAGTGCACCAGTTTTCATCAGCAGCCTTGCATGCAGCAGAAAACAACCTCTTGAACACTAGCAATTTGCCAGAATTGCCCTTTCTCTTTGAACTGTTTTCTATGGGTTGAGAAATCCAGAGACGCATGGAAAGCGGAGGGAGTTCCCGGCCTCCCACATCCCTCCGGCCTTCCAGGGCTCGTGCTCGATGCTGCCGGACACCTCCTGGGCTTCGGATCGTGTCACACAAGTTTGCTTCCAGTTAAAAGGGTTCCTACTGCGCCCGTGAAGGCACACAGACCCTTGCACATGTTTTTAAGTCATGTCTGGCATGAGTTTAAGAGGAAGGAAAGTCAGTGCCCTTGCTGAGCAGGCAGAAGGAAAAGAAAAAAGCAGGCAGTGTAAAAATGCAAATTAAAGATGGTTACCATCTTAATTTACATCTTTTCCTGCTTTGCAAAATCTCAGGTTCCTTTTCATTAACCCACAAGCAAATAGAAAAATAATTGCTAGGATCTAACCCAATCTTAAAACATCAGTAAGGGGGCAGGATTTATAAAGTACTAGTATTTTAGTTTCATCAACAGTTCAGGTCTATTTAAAAGAACCAGTATATACTATTATTTTGTAGGCAGCATCCCAAACAATTAGAATTCAGTCTTAAAATCCGTACTATTAGATACTTCACCAAATTAGTGCTATCACTTAAAAAAGAATGAAAACCAATACAGAGTGTAAAACATATATTTCTGAGCAAATATCATATATAGTTGTGAATTGACTGTCATTAAACCACTAAGAAAATAACAACAAAGAATCTGAAAAAATATATTCATGAAAATCTTTGAAGTCCCACATTACATTTGAAATGGTTTTGATTATA
This sequence comes from Crypturellus tataupa, assembly GCA_034781795.1. Taxonomy (NCBI): domain Eukaryota; kingdom Metazoa; phylum Chordata; class Aves; order Tinamiformes; family Tinamidae; genus Crypturellus; species Crypturellus tataupa. Next base: position 147,474 of record JAWLRI010000411.1, read on the forward strand.
GAAAAAGCTGCAAACCTTACTTTTGAGCTTATTCAGTTTGCATCTTGTACAACTTTTACAGTGTATAATTGGATAAGTGTTGATGCATAAAGATGTAATTCACCAGTGTTGATCATAACTAATGTAAAAATAAATAAGCAAGCATACTGAGATGATACAAACTGTGCATAGAGAACTCATCCTAATTATACATGATCAGAGGGATTCAAGTAGAAAGTTACTCTATGAAATTTCCAGAAGAAAAACAAATCTTAGAAAAAACATTCTCAACACCTTCTCTGAGAATTTTTCTTCTGACATTAGAATCTTATAAACCCAAGATGAAGTTAAAAAATAGAATGCTTAAATGTAAATACTAAAACAAGTAGATTAAAAAAATGTTATTCACATTTATAAACAACAAGCTGCATTTTCAGTTTTCAGATGCTGTCACCTAAGCAGGGATCCTGCAGAGTTAACTTTAGCCTCCTGAAAGTTAAACACTAAGTTAATTGTCTGTTACCTTTGATTCTTCTTATACAAGACACCAATTTTAGAAGGATCCACCTGTCCCAGATACCTGCTTTTATTCAGTCTATCAAGACAGGTTTCTATTTTTCTTCCTCATGAGGAGGGGAAGAATATATGCATGGCCATCTTAAATCTGACAGGGAATTTTTGAATGGCTCAGATTAGGTGTGATGAATTGGGTCAAATCAAGAAATATTTCTGGGTGTCTGTATCCCAATGGAAATTATGGACCACAGTGTGTTTGTTCGCTTGGCCACTTGTTAGGGCACGATCTAATGTCCCACAAAACCAGCAGAACTACTCTTGTGGTTGAGCACAAAAATGAACTTTCATACAGGGCATTTATACTGGACAGTCGAAGGATGCGAGTTGTAATATACATCAAATAGGAGCACACTTGATCCATCCTCTTGAGTTTCCCATGTGTGAAGAAAATCCTTGCACTGTAGGCACAGCAGACATCAAAATAAGATGCCTGAATGGGAAAGAAAAACACCCAACATCATAGTTCAGCTGGAGGAAACAACAGCTCTGCTGACCTCCGTACAACGAGAGCTCCACATGTCGTGTTCTCTTGAGAGATATACAGAGTGAGATAGCAAGAGAAAAGGAGCAGGAATTACCTATTTTCTTTTCTAATTTCAGCATTTTCACTACTTGTTTTATCATGACGCATTAGAGATGTTAATGGCAACTCTCCCATGGGAAATGTTAGGAATGAGGTAGCATTTCTTTTACAATAAAGCTTTTATTTAATATCTCACTCTTAAGGTGCTCCCTTTTCTTTGGAGAGAAAGTGAGATAGAGACTGTTGTTTTTCTCATATATTCTGAGAAATGCTTAGGAAATGTCACTTAATATTCAAGACAGAAAGGGAGAGCACTCAATGCCCACATCTGATATCCTCTTAGTCTGTGTCCTTGAAAGATAGTATTCTACATGGAAAAATTGTGTAGTGCTGAGGTGGGGCTCCCTTGTGTCTCAAAACATCAGGAATAAGTGTTTTTAATGGATGATTTCCCCACTACCACCACTATTACTGCTCTGTAGGAAGCCACCTGCTGTGACCCACATGTTGTCATAGCAAAAACGCATATTTTCATTGCTGGCCTGCATGTGTGCTCATCTATCTGCTGCGTGACACATTTAGAAAATGAATAATACCTGCCAGAGGGCCTTGTTTGCTTTGCACACTGGTTCAAATAGGGTTTCTTTCCTTTCCCACCTGGGGCTGTGCTAAAGCCACCACAGATGACACAGGGCTGCTGCCTACTGACAAAGTGCAGCCATCCTTTGAGTAAACATCTGCGCGGAGCTGCTCGTGCTGACTGGGGACACACGTTTTCTTTGCAAGGCACCATCAGCCTCAAGTCCTCTGAAACGGTGCCGGGGTTCGAAGAACCAAGAGAACTGTTTCAAAAAGATATGCTCAATGTTTATGCTTTCTATGAGGCTCCAAAGCCAGCTTCTTGAGCCACCCAAAATTGCTCCTTTCAAAATTACGGATTTTGAGGTGGGGATGGTGAGGGCCCAGCAGGTTGGTTTTTCCCGTGTGCCCTGGACTCAGGGCTCTATGAGAGACTATGAGCCATGAGGAAGCACCATTTTGGGCACTGTCAACACTACTGATGAGTCTTTCCTTAAGAAACCTCGCAGTGTTATTAAAGGCACAATTTCAGTTATGTAAGGCTTAAATGTGGAGAAGGAAATGTTTCAGCTCATCCGGGAGGAGAAGTCCAGTTATTTTTTGATGCTGCTGGTGTCCAAAGCACCTCCGGATGCACAGGCGGCACAACTGCATCAGGGAGAGCGGCCCTGCAGAAAGAGCAGGGGAAGAGGTCACGCACGCGCCTTGGTTGGCCGCAGGACGGCCCTTGTGCCCTCGACACAGGGCGAGTGGAAGTGGCTCTTGCAGCACTGCTGTGCATGGAGCTGCCTGACCTTTCTGCTTCCACGAGAAAACGCCCCGTCGGAAAACATTTATCTCACTACATAAACAACAGAAAGTCTCCCTTTGGAAAGAAAAATAAACCTAAAGACTTACCAAAATAAAATATGCAATCTCACGGCCCTGAAAAAAATTCTTTAGCAAGTGCAAGCATACTCTCCAAAAAGACATTTTTAGGCCATTTTCTAATTCTCCGGGCCATACGTAGGAGGACACTGGCTGCAATGCAGGCAGGGCTCGTAGCCACCCGGCAATGCAGCAAAGCCCCGGGAAAGGAGCCACCACAAGCAGTCATGCACGGGACCGCAGGTGCCCTGGCAGGGCCAGCAGCAGGCAGGATGCGGAGTGGCAGCCGGGGCAAGGAGAGGGGGCTCAGAGTTGCGCAGCCCCCTCAGTGGCCCCTTTCAGTCAACCAAAGAGGTTGGAAATCAGCTGCCCAGGCATGGTGACCCTATTTGGAGAAAAGGGCATGTTGCAAAACACTGGATAAACACCAGTCAGCAGCAAAAAAAATGCCTTCCAACTATGTGTAAAGGTGGGGTTTCCCTTGGAAATGTTCCTTACTGTTGGAGCCACCAAGTCCACCCTGGTCATGTTCCTTGGGCGCCACAGGGCGTGCCTGAGATTCTGTGTTATCTCGTGCATCCAGGGCGCGCGCAGCACTGCAGGAGCGAGGAGCGCCGCATGGCAGGGACCTGCCCTTCCAGGGACTGCCCCTCTGCGCACCGCAGATTAAGTGAGAGGACTCAATATCTGCGGTGCCTGCGTGACAATCGTTGGGCCGCTGCTTTTGTGCCATCGCCATCACACCGCCGTTTTGTGCTATGTGTAGGGCCCGAGACACCACTTTCTTGCTCCCCTGCTACACTGGTGCAGCTCTGTTCATGATGGAGTCATGGATCGCATCATTACAGCTTATTAAAATGATGAATATAAAGCGTGTAATTTTTTATAAAGCGTGTAATTTACTGACTGCATGGGAACATCCAAAGAGTACTCCAACAAGTAGTCTCTAGAGACATTATTCAAATCTTTCCCACAAATGATAATTAAAATTTCTCTCCATAATTCATTAAAATAATATTTGTAACAGAGAAAATACAACAGCCCCAGGACTATTTGATTTACACGTAAAAAATAAACATTTCCCACAGGTCAAACATATAGCCTCATAGTGCTGATTTATTTGATACATAATACTATCCTTTAAAAAAAAAGGCTATCATATTGATTCATTATATCATCTCTGTGAAGTTTTCCTTAATTTTCTACCAAAAAACTAATATAAAGAAGTTAATTTTAAAGATACATTTGCAGCTACATAGGCTTTTAGCCCCAAAATAAAACTGAAAGACAAGGAACTAGAAGACCAAGGTTACAGTGTATATATCACATACAACAAAACATTTTCATTGTAATTTTCCATTTATGTTCAGTCCAGTGCATGATACATTTCTGATCAGTTGTGTGCTATAAAGGGAGAGATCCCAGTCCCACTCATCAGCTAGCATTAGCTCCCATCAGAGGTGATTTTGTACTTTCATTTATCAGTGTGTTCTGCAATTCCTGGCTCCATTCCCAGCGCAGATACTTGGGAACATGAAAGACTCGTACTGAATTCAGCGGACTTACGGAATCAGAAAAATCTACACTTAATTACTAAGTACTGTTGCTTTGCTTATATTTTTCTCTCAAATTCTATTTTGTGTTATATTACATGCTCTATTGGATAGCTTCCTACTGCAATAAGTTCATAGGTCAAAAAACAGCATTACTGTTGTTACTGTTAATATTAGTACCGCCACTATATTCTGACACTAAAGGAAATAATGTCTAAATATCAGGGAATAAAACTAACCTCAGCTGTTTTCATTTTTGTGGAGCTAATAACATAGAATAGTGTAGCATTTTGCAGCAGCTCATTTTTTTTTTCCACACAGAATCCCACGTGAACGGATAAAACAAAGGTTAAGGGGCACCTTCTTTCTGCAGAAAGAGTCGGCTTAGCGGGTGGCTTGGAGGAACCAGCTCCATTGGCCGTTTGCTGTCGGCGTTCTTGGCCCAGATGTCCGCCCCGTAGTCGATGAGCAGGCTCACGAGCTCCGGGCTGCAGCCCCTGGCAGCCGCGTGCAGCGGGGAGTCCAGGCCCTTGCCGCTGTTCACATTTGCTCCTGGGCACGAAGGAACAACAAGGAACAGTGACAATGCAGGAACCTGCTCTCAGGTCCTGCACTATCTGCTGTTTCTCTGAGCATTTATACCAGAGGTGGTTTGCACGCTTTGAGGTAGAGTAGCTCAGCTTGTGCTGGTCTGGGAAGCAACAGAGTTGTGATGACTAAGGAAATCATCTCAGAAGAATGGTGCATGAGGAGGTCATCCACAGCCCAGAACACAGATGTCCCAAAGTGGGACGAAGATGCACCTGAGACCCTCCTCTAAGTCCCCAAACCACTGCCCCATTCTCTTAAATCATCACACAGTTTAAACTTACTCTCTACTGGAGTCCTAACCCAATGGGATTTCTAAGTGCTGGATTGACCAGTACTTAGAACAGTTGGGGAGGGAAAAAAAAAAAAAAAAAAGGAGGATGGAGAAGTTCTAGAGGTGTTGGTAGAGGAAGATATAAGTATTGCAGATGGATGTTCTCCAATCCATCATTTTGGGACCAATGGCCCCAGAAACACAATAAGAATGGGCTGCAGAATCCACAAAAATATCTGTGTTTCTGTGTTTCTTAACTGCACATTCTCACACAAAGAAGGCAGAAATTCATTTTTTTTTCAAAGTGGGTTTCTTGCAATATTTGTGTGGCTGCATTATGTCACATGGACCTTTTGGGGAGAAGAGATGGACTGCTGTAGGTAGCAAGGAATGGCCTTGTATAATTATCTGAATGTTCAGCCTTATACTAGGCTTATTTCATGCTAAGAATGTAGTGCTCAATATTTTCTGTGCTAGACATCTTTCAAACTTTTTATGAAATAAGTAGGAATTAAAAAAATTTTTGCAGGAATAGCAATAGTGACTTACCTGACTCAAGTAACTTCTTGGCACAGCTTATTTGCTGGTTTTCACAAGCTACATAAAGTGGAGTACCCAGATGTTTGATGTTGTGATCTATATTTACTCCATGGGATGCGAGGAATTCGACACATTGCACATGACCTTAAAAGGGAAAATGGAAGGTCAAATCACAGAGAACGGTCGTTTTTCAATAGTCCAAATTCTCTATTGCAGCAGGGCCATCTGGAAAGAATCACTGTTTTGACAAGAGGGTGGTGTAATTCTTCATCCATTCCCCTTACTCCAGTGTTTTTGGTGGGGAAAACAGGAGCTACAAAGCCACAGTTAATAAAACAGATAAGCTTCTTGCACCTCGACTGTCTCATTTCAGATGTCTACCCAAGAAGAGCTGAGTCATGTCCCACAGCTAGTCTGGACCATGAATCCCCTTGTAGGTGTTACCAAATGAGCACCAAGGCCATGAGAGCCAAGACCTCAGTTAATGTCCTCAGTTAATGCTGGGGTGGTAGGAATCACGCTGCTCATGATGAGACCCAATACGGGAGTATTTCATGTGGCCTAAATCAAGCTAGCAATTTTCTCTCTTGCTCTTTTCAGCTTGGACCTGTTGCTAGCAACGCGGAGAGGAGGGATGATACCCACAGCGTTACCTCGCTTAGCAGCTTCGTGGATGGGGGATGCTAAGTCACAGGGTGGGTGCAGACTGGCTCCGTGCTGCAGCAGCAGGTTCAAGCAAGCCACACTGCCGCTGACACAGGCACTGAACAGGGGAGTGTGCCAGTCGACAGTAACGCCGTTCACCTGGGGGAAAAATCACAAGCAGGCTTTTTCTTTCCTTATCTTCTCTAGGCACGATTACTGTAACAGAATGGATGAAAATAGCCCTATTTCTCAACAGAAAGTAGGTCTCAATAATTTTTATTTTGTTTATTGCAGAAACTGCCTACTGCTTCCAAGGATTCCAACTCTGTATTAAAAACTCATTAAAAAAAAAATGAGAAGGAATTGCCCCATTTCCCCTCTCCCCTCTGCAATGAGAAAATACAGCCACTGTAACTCCAGGATCTCATAGGAGTTGTTGAGAAATGTGTGACTATTCCTCAGGTACCGCAGTTCAAACACACCCGCCATACCCAGTGCTGCTGTGCTGGGGCTCCTGCACGCAGTGCTTTACCAAGAGGAGACTGTGGGGAATCCCCAGAGGGGTTGTCCTGGGCAAGACAACTCCAGGGGGACACTTGGCACCTCCTCTACACCCTCAGGAGATGTAGCATCATTGCCAGTTTGAAATAGCCAATTTTAAGCAGAAAGTATAGTTCCCTTTTTAACTTTAAACTTAAAAGTAATAGATGGACAACGGATTTTTTTTTATTCACTGTAATTTTGATACTAGATTGCACAGTCGAGGCTACAAGGCACAGCCCCCATTTCATCACTTTACATGTTATTTCCATTTCCTTCCCTTTTTATTAATATTTGATCCTAACAATATTACACCTCAGCTTCAGATTCTGTGTATTGACATCAATGGGATTAGTATTTGCAGAAAACAAAATATGTACTTTTTTTTACAAGGTTACATACTATTTTCAAGAGGAACTTAATCTTTCAGCAAACAAGGAGACCATTAAACCATAATCTGAAGAAAAACAATTTTTATTTGTATTTGTGCCTTTGGAATTTGTATCTGCACCGTTGTATCTGTGGATGCCCTTTGGATTGCCTTTTTAAGTATATTTTACTTACATATACCCTTTCAGCTGAGCTTTGCAGTGTGTAAGACACAGCAATGCACAGCAGGGAAATAGTACATCACCCAGCAATAAAGTGTTTTAATAAAACAGCCCAGATCTGGGTGGCTTGTCCATCATATGCTTACCTGAGCACCATGTTTTAATAAGACACTGGCACAAGCAGCATGGCCCCCTAGGCAGGCTTCATGGAGAGGAGACACCTGGTCTGCTGTAAGCAGATTGACATTGCCTCCCTGATGAAATAATAGAAAATACAGTTACAGCAAACCCACCAAAAAGAAAAGAAAATTTTATATAGTCATCTTTTCAAGTTTTTGTAATCTCGCCTTCCTCAACTGCCTGAGGTTAATTCATGATATCTCGATAGGTAAGTAAAGGAAAGCAATGAGACTTGGGCTGTATACTGTATATTAGAGGCCTACTATCCATTACTAAACAAAATAGAAAGTTTCAGCCTTTCTGCCTAGTGCCAAATGCCCCTTGGGACCTTATAGGCATCATTCTGGGCACTCAGTATACTTTTATTTCTATTGCATCACAGATAGCAAACTTTGAAATAAAAAGATGAAAAAATATTATTTGTATTGTTTATGCAATCATAATTGACATCTATTTATAACACCATTCCCAGCAAGTTTGTGATTATCTATTTGGAAAGAATTCTAAAGTGTTTTTCACTTGTTTTCCAATTTCCACCGTTTAGCACATTTTGAAGGAAAGTCAGCCTCTGCAAGAGAAACGATTTAATTGATTCAACCACGGGTTTTTTCTTTTTAGCAATCTTGGCCCTCCAGGAGGTTAGGCTAGAGGAGTTTTCAATAACTCTTCTCTTTCTGCCATGCGCTCCACAAGACCAAGAATCCAATCTGAAATTCAAAGAACCAGAGCAGTGATGTTCAGAAATGAACATCCCCTGGCCATTCCCTTCTGCAGGGGCAGTTTGGGCCTAGGATGCCCTTGGGCACCTCAGATGGCATCCTGCATGGATGTGCAGGTGGCCTATTGATGCCTCAGCATGGGTGTGAGGAACTGCCTGCAGATAAAAACACCTCTTAGGAGATTTCATTGCCCTCTGCCCCATCAGATCGAAATGATTTAGTAACCCTGGATGTTTCACACCAAAACACAACCTGCATTCAACAACTGACCAAGTTCAGTAGTGTTCATATCAACCTAGCAAAGGGATACCTGGTTGATGAGCTTCTTCAGAGTAAGCAGACGCCCATGGACAGAGGCATCATGTAAAGGAGACCAGTCTGAGACAAAGTCTGTATAAAGAGAAAGACAGGACAAAGGCTAACAATTCCATGGACTGTTTCACCAGCGCATTTCATGTCAAATGAGCGCCCTCAGGAAATCTAGCTTCTAATTTATTCCTTGAACTATTAAGCTTTGCTTGGAGCAGCCATCAGGAAGGAATGAAAAAAAAAAAGAAAAAGGCATGACCTCTGTGGGTTTGTTTTTAATTCATTCTGTTAGAATTAAACAGCTTTGTTCCATTAAGAAGCCAACAGAGTAATTTACAGAGCATCACCTTGTTCCAACTGAGCTTGTCCCTTGCTCTGAATTATTTCCAGTGTCTTGGTTTTCACAAGCTCATTACACTTTTCCAATTAGCCCAAAAGGAATCTGTTTTTAAAAGGCAACAGCTGCTAAATCCTTTACCTCTACTCAGAGATGGGCTAGAATCAACAGTACTTAATTGTGGAAGGTGCCAAAGTACAAGGAGATAAATTGCGTTACCTGTTGATTTTAACTCTGTTTTCACTGTTCAGTGTTAGCAGAGGTGCTTAAGTAATAGCCATATTCCCTGAACCATGGAAACCATGGTGTGGGATACAACACACGCAAAGAGAATTTGAGGAGAAGGGTCTGCCTTTGCTTTTTGTTTTCTTACTTAAACATTAGTGGAGAAATGAAAGCAGTTGAGATGATCTTAAGTGAGAAAAAAGTACATTTCCAGGAAGCTTTTTTTGAGAGACAGTCAAGAGGGTGCTTTCCTCCAAAGGAAAGTGCATGAAATGCAGGTTTTCTCACTACTTTCCTTCACTGGGGAAAGGCACAGGGGTGAAACTACATTGGAAGTACATTGGAAAGGAACTATTCCTACTGCAAGGATAAATGCACTGACACATTTGGTGCCCATAGAAAGGTAACCTTGCTACACTGTGTAGGAGACAGGAAAGACCCATATGAGAAACAGTATTTTAATGACTATTTCTAAGTGATCTTGGTATTTAAAACTTGGTGTTCAGAAAAGTCTCACACACCAAACACCATTACTGGAAAGGTGTCAGCTTCACTAGAGTGAGATTAAGGTGGCTTGGGAGGGAATCCTTAGTGCCAAATTCAGCATCAAACCTGTCAGATCACACTGAGTGCTTTTCTGAATTATTTATTATTATTATTATGGGGAGAGATGCAGATGAAAGAAAGTTTTGATTATTTTACAAGGCTATCTTTCTACTGTACCCCAGTTACACTGCATAACACAGTGCCTTGAGGAAATACATAGCTGCTACTGACTTTTCATTTCCCTAGGTGCTGTATTTGTTACTTTAGCATAGCAAAACAACCCAACTTCTTAGTTCTAGGGACCAATAAAAGGGGACCTTCTGTACTACAGATTTCACAGCTCACGGCGGACGGACAGCACTAATTCCTCAGGGAGATATTCACCTTTTTCAACATTAATTCATTCAAAACTTAGTGTCTAGTCTAAGTTAATTGCCCAGGCTTCCCCTGGGAAGGAAAAGAAGTGTCTGCAGAGGGCGTTTCATCCAACTTCTGTTAGAAACACATTTTGCTGCCCACTGCAGACATCCCTCTGCCTCAATAACCAGCTCAGGCAAGCTGCCAAGGTTTTCATCAGCTAGACCTCTATGAGGTTGCAAAAGGCCTGTTATACATTTAATTACTCTTGCAAGGGTCCTTTATGCCTGTGGAGCATATTTTTGGAGAGTAATGCACAGAGGCAAAAGTATGTTTCTGCTGCTCATGTACACCATTTTTAAGCCACTAGATGTTCATCGAAATGCATATCTGCATAGCATCCTCAGCTGATAGAGAAATATTATCTCTGAACAATGGCTTTTTGAAGGAGGTAATTTTACTGTTTCCCTTCTTGTATACCAAAAAAAAAAATGAGTCGGGGTAAGAAGCAGCTATTCAAAGTGGCAATACTCACACATATGTTGCAAGAGGAAATTAGACTGCTCCCTGTGATGATGCTTATGCAAAGGAAGTAATTTATGTATATATATAAAAGTACAACCAAGGATATTTCTAGATGTCTGCAGTTTAATTTATATAAATAAATATATATATGCATATATATATGTGTGTATATATATATATATAACATTTCTACAACCAAAATTATCACTAGACATCCTTGGGTCCAGAAAGGAACCTTATTTTTGTGTCCCCTGGAGACTGATCATGGCTAGAGACAGGGTGCAGACCCAGTGTCTGGAGGTCTCATTACCTGATCAGTGTATCCTGCTTGTGAGTACACTCAGAAAAACTGACAGCTCTGAAGGATGAAAGACACATACCTCCAAGAGCAGACCAGGAGCGACCATCACACACTGGGGTTTGTGCCTCCTCCGAGCATGACCACTGCCTGGGGCTCAGCCCAAGGTCTTACTTAACAGATGGCTCTCACGGAGCCTTCTCCTGCTCTTCACGTGCATTCAGCACAACTGTGGACTCCATTTTTTTCCTGTAGATCATGCTTGCTGCCAAAGAACTGACAAAATCTGTTGATTGCATGCTGGAAATTATTTTTTTCTGTGAACATTTTGAAAACAGATATCTATTCAACTGCTTCATGTGACTGGGAGGGACTACTCAAATTTAGTGGGCAAATCTGTACTGCCAAATAAAAAGGGTCAGGAATAAAGAGGATGAGGAAGACACAGCAAAATGGTTTTTCATCCATGTGCTTAATTATCCATATTACTCTAGGTGACTTCAAAACAATACAGAGAACAGCTCAGATAAATACTTCATACCAAAGGAAGCCCCCCAAGAGGCTCATGCACCAAGTTTGACCCCTTCACTCTGTATAAGCCTTCCTCCATTACATTATCCCAACAGGCTTTATACAAACATTCTTCCTGCCACAAAGTCATGCAACACATGCCCTTAGTTTCATGCTGTGAAAATACCACTCTGCTAAACTGCAACATGGCCCTCACATTGTTTCAGAGACTTTGAACTGGAAATAAGTATAATAAGTAAAATAATAATACTGTTAGTAAAATAATAAGGATGTCTCAGGGTAATCAAGTGAGGCCCATAGTATGGATGTGGTCAGTTTGCTCTCAAGAGAGGCTGTAAAGCCAAATCAATCTACATTGTCTGTGCTCAAAGACAGGAACGGTCACAATCTTCTTCATTTAACAGGACAGAAATAGTGACAGTATGCATCAGGTGGTCTTTTCCAATCTTGAATTCCTATGAATATGAAAGTCAAAAGGAATAATAATAGGAAACTGAAGGACAACTGAAAATTCACAGGCACAGAAAGATTCATCAATGCAGGTGTGATTCATACTTGGGATAAGCCTCAAAATTTGAAGGTCAAAGGGTGGAAGACACGAAACCCCAAAACAGCTTCATGGGCTGCAGTGAATGCATGAAACGAACAGACGAATGAAGTCGGTAACCCTGTGTAATATACTTTGCTTAGCTTTTAAAGAAAATTTCATTCTTGCTAATTTCATCATCTGGGAACTTCTTGCCGCCTCTGCGGTGTTCCATAGTCCATGCTCCACAACAAATGTATGGTTGCAATAAGTTCATACACCTTCTTTGTCAACTGTAAACAGCCAGCAATTTCCAGAAGCTATGGCTCATTAGGACAGGGGACCAAGTGATGCTGCAATAATTAAATCACAATATGGTTCTTAATTCATTAAAACAGCCCCCATTTGTCTGTGCTTTGTCAATGATTCTCACACGTGCTGTTTTAAGCAGCCCTGTGAGACAGCTCATTTCAGCCATGATCAGAGTGGGTGAAAACAAACCCCAGAATGACCACTAAGTAGGAGGGAAGGCCCTTGTTCTTGCGAGATTTTCTGGAAGGAGGATGGCAGTATGCTCAGAGACAAAACCTCTCCAAATAAATATCTCAAAGCTACGTCAGGTCTGCAAGGCTGCCTCTCCAGGGGCCAGTGACTGCCATGCTGCCCTTCATACATATCCTGACTGTTACTGTCGGTGCTGTCACAAGGTCTGCCAAAAACCTCAGGCTTTCCTATTTAGAAACAAATGTTGTTGCAAGATCTGTATGAGTTGCCATGGATGTATGCTTACAAGTCATTCTTAAAAGTTAGACTGAATAACAAGTTTTCTTGATTTTTTTTTTTGGCAACACAGACCCAGACAGGGTTTCGAGCAACTCAAAGTATTGCATTAACTTATCAAGTTCTGGTAAAGAAGAGGGAGATGTATGGTCACGCCATCACAACCACATGCAGATCTTATCCGTTCAGGTTTTTCTTGAAAAAGGGTAAGTTTATACTAGGACACTTAACCAGATCCAGATCAGATTACCAGTCATCTATAGATTGACCACTAGCTTGCAATTTTATCGGTTTTAAAAAACAGATTATGACAAATTTTACAAATTGAAAATAAATATCAGTAGAAAATAAAAATAGGTATGTACAAATCTGCTCTAAATTCAGCTGGAAATTCTTCAGTGAGAGGGACCAAGGACTTTATCATAAGTAAAAGTTGACACCTAAGGCGTCTTTAAGCCAGTCTAGGATACGCTGGTGAGGAGACTGGTTTTAAGGTATGTTTAATAACCAGGGTGTGCCATGACCTGTTGTGCTCCTGCCCCGGCTCCATTTGCAGCAAACACCTCCACCCTGAAGGGGCTCCAGGGAGACACCGTCCTCCACGAGCAGGCAATTTTCCCCAGTCCCTGCATCCAGGGCATCATCCTCAGGTTTCTACCTCCTCCTTGCTCTGTTCTGCAATTTGTATTTCTTACCTGAAGGAAGGAGACCGCACTGGAGGCCAGGATCTCACTCCTATTTCTGTGCAGTGCAGTGGGTACACCATCAGTAATATAAATAGTCAATATTTAAGCCATTTAAAAGCTTCTGAGTAAAACCTAGGTGAATGCCCAAGGTATTGGCCGTGCGCTTTTTCCATGATGAAATAGTGATTTTCACAAAAGTCCTCAGAACACCCCGCCTATGAGGAAGCCGCAATTTCTGATCGCCAAAAGTGCTCTGCCACACAGGAACAAACCAGTTTGTCTAATATTAAATTTATCCATCCCCTTATCCATGGGCATGAAAAGCCACGTGTCCGGGCCCTCAGCACCTAGAAATCTAAATCCCCAAATTCCAAATTCAGCAGCATTGGCCTGTCTAGCTCCCTTTACACCACATCCAGCAAACACAAAGGATACATTAAACTTCGTATCATATTTGACTGCACTGGCACCACTTGGGCACTTGAATGCCAGCAGCGTATACAGAGGGAGCCTTATGTCCTTAACCACGCAGACATGCAACTCCTGACTGCTCCCTGTGGACGACAGAGAGTTCCCAGTGCCTTTCTGGGAGAGCATTCATTTTTGTGGTGAGACTTCGGAGCATCTTTTTCCAGCCTCTGATCACATGGATAGTGTCTCACGCTGGTGCCTGCTCCCCCATTGGTCTCCTCCATCAGCGCGCTCACACGGGGCATCTCCCAAGGGGCTCTGAAAACCGTTCAGCTCAAGCACGCTCTGGTACACACACTTGCATAACGTGCATGTTTATGGCACTGTATATAACAGTACTGAGAGGTATTTTTTGTATCTAAAAGCTTTTGCAGGAAGTTTATGGTATATATAGCCAGAGCCAAATACATTCCTGTTGTAAGTCACCAGAGCAGCTTACTGGATGTATTTGGGACCAGGCAGACCCAAGAGGTATCAGATGAACTTGTCTTTTCAAAGGACCAACTCCTTGGTGTGCAGCAGCCATCTCTATTTCCTTGAAGCTGCACAAAGCCCGACACAATTTTGCCACAGTTCCTCTCCAATGTGGACCTCATTTGGTCCACGTTGTTGGTAACGACCCTCTCTTTCCCAACTCTCCCCAGCCTCGTGCATCTGCATATACGTACACACACACAAGGAGAACAGACTGTAAACAGCAGTCATCTTTGCATTGCACACTGCCTCTTCTCATTTTTATAGGTTTTTATATATACTTTTCTTTTTGGTATGAATGGAAGAGTTGTGAAGAGCCCAGCAAAGGCATAACAAGAGTGTAAAGTCATGTTATCTTAACTCACCTCCTTGTTCCCGCTGCACTGGCCATGAACTGAAGGAGCAACTTCTCAGAAAACAGGGCTACAGGGAACACATTTAGCTGAATCGTTACGTGAAGTTTAATTACTTGTCTTTTGTCACCATGTCATATTTTCACAGGCTTTGGGCCAGACAACAGAGCGATGACCAGGGTGAAGTCATTTGTCTGAATTACTATTCACCACTGACCACAATTGAATAATGGCTGTGGCTAAACCCACTGATGCTGGCTCAGGCTTTGCAAGAATATTTCTGCCTGCCTATTGGAAAATGAAAAGGAAAAAGAAGAGATGGAAAGGGAAGGGAAGGGGGAAAAGGAAGAGAAGAGGAAAAAGGAAAGAGGAACTGAGCCAATGCTGAGCTTTCAGCTGGCACTAATCTAAAGCAAACATTCCACATTGCGTCTTATTTCTCAGTTTGTTGTGGTTCAAATGTTGCATTCGTTTACACTTATACGAACTGCATTACAGAATCAATATTCTTTTCTATGTGATACCCAAAAAGAAAAAAAAAATCCAATTACAACTATGAATAGCATATAAAAAGCTCATCTCAAGTGCAAGAACACGGGGCTGTTGTGTAGAATTGTAGATGGACTTGCATGGTAAATAGGACATGGAGGGGTACATACCGCCATAGACCAACTTTGTCCTATTCACCCACCACTCTTCCAGCTCTGCTGGCAGACCTGAAGACTAGCGGGAGTGTTACTTACCCCTCATCAGTGGGTTCGATAGAGGAATTGCAGATGGCTGGCATGCGGCTCCTTGCAACTTGCTGGCGTTTTGGTTTGCTCCCTCATCATCCATCGCAGCTTGGGCTGCCCACTTTCTGCTTTTTCACTTCACAGTTGGTCCCAAGAGTTCAAATTCCATCCTCCTCGGCAAACCTCTGGTTATGGGAGTAATTTATTAAGCAGGCTGTGCGTGCACAAGTCAAACAGACCTTGCAGCAGACTGGAACGTGGTGCCGGCAGCACTTTGTGCAGAAACTCGAGCACCTGGGTTGGGATTTCATGAAACGCCTCCCTCTCTGGCTTGGGCAGCCGCCAGCAGCCAGGCGGACCGCACTGTGCAGAGCAAGAGACGTGCCTGATGTCATATCCTTCCCAACGCTGCACCCAATCGGGGCGCCTGCCGTCTGCTTTTATCTGCAAGGAAATTCTTTTTTTGCCAAAAAAAAAAAAAAAAAAGAAAAAAAAAAGGCAGAAAGAGCCAGTTCAACTAGTTCAGCAAACTCTGCCTGCAGGGGATTTGTAAAGAAAACCCAGAGAGATACTGGTGTGCACTGATCTGCACCACTCCCAGGCGAGTGCCTTAGCAGGCAGCTTTGCCCCTGCCCCTCTGAATACCGCGCAGCATGCAAACCCACTGGCGTTATCTGAAAAGCCCATGACGCTGGGCAAGAAATGAGCGCTGAATTCCTCGTGCTCGTCAGTGGTCGCCGCATACCGTAAGGATATTGAAACCACATGTTTGCAGAGCTGCGCTTTCCACTGGAAAGTCCTTTCCTGCCTCCACGGCATGAAAAACGCAGCCTTATGCAGGCTGCTCTCCTGCTCACTTCAGTCTGTTCCACTGAATCACTGTCGCAGAGATAGTTTCATGTCTGAGAGATGCCTTTTTTATTTATAAGCAATTTCTCAATTTAAAATAAAATCCATGAAGCTACTGTCAAATAAATAGCAACGGGCCTCCATCTCATTTCTCTGTTTACAGAAATCCTGTCCTCACAGATCATCTCTATTTCCACTTTTTTTCATTACCAGATAAGTATAATTCACCCATGCAAAATCTGTTTGCTCTGCCTGAATATTTGTTCATTTGTGTACAAGCAGACTTTATACTGCATGTAAAATGGATGCATATAAAACCTCATCCATGTAAATAAAAATGAAATGTTTCTAAAATTTGTCCTGCAGGGTGGAATTTGTCTTGCTTCCCAATTCTAAGCAACTGGATTTCATTTCTATTCTATTTATATCACATGCAAGATATTCAGAATCATTTTTAGACTTTTTTCACATATCTTAAACAGATATTAATAGATATAAATAGCAGCTCACTTCCACCCACAAATTTTATCTGCAGGGATTTTGTGAAAGCAACCTGGAGACATCGTAGTGCACAACTGGTGATCAAGTATGGATGAACACAAGGCCTGCAAGTTCCCTTGACTTCTCAGTGTGATCTCACATGCTTGATGCAAGTTTTAACACTTTGTTCTGATTGGTGTATATGTTTGTGTCTGAACCATTACAATTCCAGTGTTAAAAAACCTGTGGGAAAAATTACATGTGTGTAAATTCAAGAAGGTGTATAAATATGGATACTGGGCATTATTGTGTTGAGAGTATTTTTTTCCTTTTCAGTTTTGCTTGAGATTAGTGGTCAAACTGCTACAGCTTATGTTTAATCATATATTTAGCCTCATTAGAAAGCACACCAGCTATGCCGCCACTAAAAGGAACCAGCATATGTGTGCACATATGTAATTATATGCAACATAAGTGATGAAAGTACGTACTAACTAAGTCCTTTGACTTCAACCATAGGAACACAGAGCCTACAAGATGAAGGTCTCTTAGTCCCTAGTCATCCAAAGATAGGGAGACTTTGGCCATTTGATCCTTTGACCAAGAGACCTGCTGGCTGACAGAGTAATCATTTGAGTAGTATGACCTTAATTGTACATATTTGGGTCATGTTCTGTTAAATAAGTCTCTGTCTTGACAGATGAGCTGTAGTCTGATCTTTCTGGAAGATGGAACAGTTACACAAAGCAGCTAAAGCTGTGCTAAGCCCATGACTGCTGCTCTGGGAAGACTCTAGCTATTGCTTCCTGCCATTAGCCCTTCTGAAAGGGGTAGACTCATAGTCCTCAGATCTACTTCATCCTGAGCTGCTGGTATTCTGCTCCATGCGTATTTATATCTCATGGAATAAATAGACACAGGCATCACAAAAGGTGTTTCTACTTTAATCACACTTTACTTCTGACAG
>JAWLRI010000411.1:165135-175765 GCA_034781795.1 Crypturellus tataupa
ATTTATATCTCATGGAATAAATAGACACAGGCATCACAAAAGGTGTTTCTACTTTAATCACACTTTACTTCTGACAGGATCAGATAGGTTGCCACGATGACAGCTCCATTTACCACATCCAGTCCTAAAGAACTGGGACTCCCTTCTGGGTTATATCAGCACACTCAGAGACATCACTCTTCGGGCATGATTTCCTCTCTGGATCATGATACATTTTCATATAACTAGATTCCTGTCCCGTGGCTGGCCCTGAAGCATAGGCTTAGTCAGGACATCTCCAGTTCCTCTTACAAATCCCCTCCACTGTTGTTACATTCTGGAAATATTTTACCTCACAAAACCCTACCTGACTGATGACAAACTGGAGAAGAGAGGCCATTATCTGGGATGTAGTCATCATTCTTTGCCGCAAGCTAAATTTCTTCAGATGTTAGCAGGTTTAGCAACAATTTTACCTAAAGTTAGATACTTGGTTCTGTGATAGATTTTTTTAAAATGAAAACAAGAAATTTTCAAACAACTAAGGAACGTGTTTTAACAGCAGCCTGAATCTCAAGATAAACAGCACACACAACTTCAAATACAGACTGGAAGCAGAGCTTACACAACACAGAGACTCACCAGGGCTTTTACTCATTATAATAATATTTAAATAGCACATACATCCCTATGTTTTAAAAAAGCTAGTTGCAGAAATCACTTTGTTTTTACTCAGATGCAACCATCTTGTGTGGATAAAAGTGTACAATAAAGCCAAATACATGAATATATATTTGTATATGAATATATATATATTATTCATATTTCTTTCAATCTTCAATATTATTTTCTCTGTTTATAACATGTCTTATAAAGTAACCACAATCTTTTTTCCTTCAAATGTAAGGTTTTGTAAATAATTCAATTAAATATTCTTTGTTTTGAATTATTTTCCCACTTGTTAATCAGCTTTTAAATTGAGCATGACAATTATTGATCATAGAAAAGATTCTATTACTATTTGCAAGTTTGGACAAGTACAGTACAAGGATACAAATCATAGAAATACAGAAAATGTCATGAAAATTGGACAGAAAACATGGGCTTCATGTTTTAATTTAACTTTAATGCCTGAGCCAGGAACCCTATATTTCCTTTAGAGTTAATGAAGATAAATTAGCAATTTAAATGGTGATTCATCTGACCTATTTAGATGTCTACTTTGGGAGGATATAAATTGGACCTTTAAGTGCCTATAAAAGCAGTTCACTGATTTAAAGGGATACCTTTATGACAAACTTATCCTTCAAATGACAAGCTGATATATAGGTGTTCATGTTTAACCAAAGGAAACCCACTTCAACAGTTAAATTCACAATTAAGTGAACCAGGTCTTTGACCACATATGCCAACACTGTGTTGTCCACTCTACAGTTCATAGCCTCTGGATGCAACAGTTTAGAATGAAAGGTCTTTCCTTCTTCACAGGAAAGAATAATTTAAATAAGCAAAACACAGCCCCCAGCCTAAGATTTGCTTAGAGCTGAAGTCTGTTGCAGAATCCTGATCATCAGGAGTTAAGTGTGGCGATGTGAAACCTCTGAACCAGGTCTTTAGGTGTAAGTCAGTCCAACGCTGGCCTGTGCTTGACCTGCAACACTGGGTCTTTGGTTTAAGTACCTCCCAGAGGGGAGGATATTAGTAGAGAGCTCTGGCAAATCCAGCTGCAGGGATCTAAGCTGTTGCTGCCCACAGCTGCTTGTCCCACTTCCTGCTCCCTGCAAACATTACCCACATCCTTGCAAGGGATGGCAGTATGAGGTGCACACTGATGCCTCACCTGCCTCAGTGCACAGTCCACTATACTAGCTCAAAAACCTGAAAAAGTTTTTTTTTTATTATTATTATTTGTTTGCTTTTGCTAATCCTCAAACTTGTAAACTTCAGTTCTGAGAAGCCACTGCATGTCACTTCCTGGTACCTCTTCTTCAAGGTGGTAATTTCCAGAGCATGAGCAAGACAAACATCTGGGACAATTATGTTTTAAATCATGGCAAATAAATCTATTAGAGCTTTCCCTCAGGAATACTAAATCACCAGTGCCATTTCTGGAAATACCTGAGATTTCTTTTGAAAGCTGCTATAAAACATGTGAGCAGGCACACAATGAGGAGGTTCTCCCTTCAAGAAATTCTTAATCGCATATTCCTAATTTCCTTTTCTCAAATCAATTCTCTTTTCCAGGGGCTCTTTTCTTACAGTTATTCTGAGTTATTCTTACAGTTTTTATTTTATTTTATTAATATATCTCCCCACTAATATGAGCAGTAAGTTCTCTTTTTTGCTGTCTGGTGTCAACTCAATGTCAGTGTACTCACCTGCATAGGTTTCTTGATATACAAGAAAATAAATCTTCATATTGTTTTCTGAACTGTCTTTAAACCCTATATACCACAATCCATTAAAAAAAAAAGTAAAATAAAAAAGAACCTAAACTCTGGAAATTTTTCAAATGTCATGTTTTCAAGGGTTTCTCAGGATTTTTTAGGCAGTAAAATGGTCTCATGAGACAAAGTAAAAACTCTCTTGATCAACAAACTTGTCTTCCTGCATTGCTCCCGGAAGAGAGCACTTGGCACTGTGAAAAAAATGAAAAGGCTTTTGAAACCTCTGAAATAGCCCAAGTCAAACCCAATGGATCTGAACTATTCTCCAAACTGTCTTCAGTACCAAGTAATTCATACATCTGCAGTCAGACAAATTAGATGTTCAGATCAGGTATTATACTTGTTCTCTGTCTGGCACAATAGAAATGTTTATCTGCGACTGTAATAAGTAGCCATCTGTAGCATTATTGTGCCTTCATATGCTTCCTTTGCTGGTCTGTAGCACACCTTGGCTTTTGTTTTATGAGGCTGGAAATCCTTTAAAGCACTTCGAAAAAAATGCCTATTTACAGCACTGGTATTGTAGAAATAAGAGCACAGTGACAAATATAAAAGTTTTTATTGACTCTGCTCTGGTGAGGGGCAGGAAAACCTTTCATCCAGCTCTTATCCTCGCAACGGTGCTGGGAGGTGATGGGGGCTGGTGCATCAATGTCCTCCCAGCCGGCAGGTACCCTCAAACCGCCCCAAGGGGACTGCTCACCCAGCACCCATCCTCTTGAGTCAGGCCTATAGCTTGTCTGCAGCTAGAGACCATAAAAAGACGCCTCTCTTAATTGTTCTCCATTTCAAAAATGTAAACGCATGGCACCCAATTTTATTGTCTAATGCCCTCTTATGATGATGCCATTGGGGCAGACATCTGACGATCTGGGGCAGCCTTCTCACTCAGCCTGTTGTTTCTGCTGCTGAAGAACTTGAGTAGAGAATCACCCTGACCAAGAGAATTATCTGTTAAAATGTCTCAAGGATGGGCCTTGTAGCTGATAAGCCTGAGATACAGACAGACAAAAAAAGAAACAAAATCCCAAACACGTGATTTCATGGTCAGTGGCAAAAAAGCATTCCTTCCCAAGCTGCTGCAAGCATGGAAAGCTTATGCATTTCTCATTTACAAAGGGTACTCAACAGACGAGGAATTTTTCTGCAAATAAGTAATTTCAGCTCAAAGCTGTTAGTGTCAAACGAGGAGAGTAGCTGCAGTGCCTTGCAAGGGTGGCTGTCTGTTATGGGTGGAAGGGGAGCCCTTTGCAGGGAGAAAACACCTACTTCTAAGGAGAAACCTGGGTCAGGCTCAGGGTGAAATGCCTTGCCCCACCTAAACTGACAGCCCATGGGAACTTGTTTTGGGGAGCAAGCTGGCATATTGCTTGTTGGAATGTTTTAGAAGAAGATTTTCACTGATGCTTTGACAAACTCTGACCCAAAATATCTGTCCCTCAGTGACCATGCAATTATTCAGCAACCCTATGTTTCCTATACATACCTTTCTCTAAATCTGTAATGACATCAAAAGCGCAAGCAGCAAAACAAAATTATCATCTCTCTCACTAATTAAGAGGCAGTTTGAATATTTCAGGATGATTGGTCTTTAGCAGGTGATGAAAGGCACAAAGCTTCTGGGACAAAACCAAAGAATCTTTACATCTGAGGCCACAGGCATTAGAAACTAAGCTTTTGAAACTATTAAAAGCAATAATCTCTCTATAGGATAATGAGACACAAATAATAAACCAAGGGTGTACCTTTTGGCCACTTACATTAAAATATTCCAGTTTACATAATGATGGAGACAGCAAGGAAAGAGAATACTAGGGGCTCTGTTTACACAGTTTTTGAGAAAGATTTTTAAACAGTAGCGATTTGTGAAGGTCCATTTGTAAAGGGGACGTGTTCTTCTAATTTACTTTGGACTAGCTATGCCCTGGTTTAATAACTGAAACTGTGATAAAATGTTGAACTTCTTCGTCACTGCATATGCTGTGCCCTCACTCAGAGTTGCCATAACTAGCTATTAGTATACCTTTTTGTTGTTAAATCCTGAAATCTGAAGGAAATATGCCATTTCCCCACAATTAATAAATGCTGGCAGAGTAGAGGGCTACCACCCTCGAGGGAATAGCAACATCTGCCTCAAAGGAAACACAGGGCTATTGTCACTATATAACCATTTTTTTCCTTGAGGCTAACAAGAAATGGACATTTAGTCAGCATTTAATGTAAGAAAGAGAAGTGCATCAGATTTTTTACATCCTAGATTATTTCTATTTACTTTTCCAGGATCCAAAACTTTTATACAACTGCTTTCTCCAAATACAAAGCACAATGGATGTTCCTCATCATCTTAAGGGAAAAAAAAAAAAAAAAATCTGAATTAATGCTTGTGAAGATGGCAGCGTGATATAGGCATTATAAAGGGACTGAGTCAATAAGGCCTGCAGAGTCTTCATTTCTTCCCCTCCTAGGAAAAAGAAAAGGAGGGAAAAAAAGTACTCACAAAAGCTCCTAAAACAGAATATAAGTGTTAGAACGAATTTATCTGGAAATTTCCCTCCTTTCCCATCCTGTCTAAATCTATGCTGTTACAGCATGTTAGTCTCAGCAGGCAGCACGTAAGCCTGGCCCTGTGCAGGAGCTCAAGTGCATGGAAGAGGTGGCAAACCTTCAGCCCTGCTTCCTCCCCAGCCCTGGCGCACAGCAACAGAACAGCTCTCTGTGAGAACAGCTATGCAAGAGGCCTGCATTGACCCCACGTTTTTCTAAACACAAGCTACAGCCTAAAGCACTGCCTCGGTTAGCACAATTACTGGATGAGGTTCTGCGGTTTGCATTATGGAGGAGGTCAGATGAAACAACCAAAGCCTCCAGGCCTAAAAATCCTTTAAAGGGTAGATATGTTTTTATTATTATTATTGTTGTTGTTTGTTTGTTTGTTTCTGTCTCTCTGTATTCAAATCTTTTCCATGAAATCTCTAAATCTGGAGAAAAGGGTGAAAGTAGAAAGTCTGTATATTCATTCTTCAGATTGTTTCAAGGAAACATGGATTTAAACCATCTCCAAACCCAGGTTTCTACACAAGGACCGATTTGAAAGTCTTCTCTTCCTCCCTGTTCTTAGCCATCTCAAAGTTTGGTATAAATTGTAAGTAAGAGTATTAAATCCCTTGTTAAGATAAATATCTTTTTTTTTTTTTTTTTCTATATAGTTGGAATGTTATCTTTTCTGGTTTTTTTTGCTTGAATGAAAGAGAGTTAAGTGTTTGGGATGCTAGTAATCCAAATTTGTAGAAGATAATATGACAGACTGGGTGAGTAACGACAAAAATTGTTCTGTTCTGTGAGGTTTTTGGTTATTTACAATGGTTTTGTTCTAAAACTCATGATGGAAGGCTATGATTATGTGCTTAAGTCTATTTCCATTGAAAAATATGTTGAAAAAAAAAAGAATCTCCACATGAAGCACATGAAGCTTTATGCATTGCTAACAAGTATACGTATTTTAGGTGCTACGGTTTGTTGACTAAAGTATTGTTTTGGTTGACCTGTTAATGAGATACTCTGCCACTTTCTCGCTTTTTCTAGATGTTTTTCTCAAATGGATGTGTAAGTAAGTGATGTTTTCTTCCACAATTCTTGATGTCTTCAATGGAAATTTTTTCATTTCCAAAGCTGGCACAATTTTCTGTTTCCCTGTACTTTATTAGTTTCTATAAATGATAAAGCACACAGAAGGATTTTCAAGAGAGAGATATCAAACTAGAAGGTGTGCATAGAATAAACTATATTTGACATGATCATATTATACATCTCTTCCATCTTTTATTTTTTATTACAAAAAAAATTACAGTGAGGAGCAATTGGCTTGTATAAAACTGATTTCAGAAAAAAAAAATACAAAGACATCATGAACTGTCAGTCCAGCATATAGGCCGGACAGATTTTCACCTGAGTCAGTAAAGCTGTTTGGTTTTCATTGGTATGGGGCCAAGTAGTCTTGTTCTACTGCCCTGCAGGGGCAGACCACTAATATTTGCAGTCCATTAAGTACTGGGGGAGGCTGTTAAATGCAAATAGGAGCCTTCCTTGTGCCTCTCGCCCAGCAGGATTTGCAGAAAATGATGGACAGGGAGTGACACAAGAGAGAGGGCACCTCCTTTCACAGCACTTCGCACATGGGCAGTAACAGCATCAATTTCTAGTGTGGAACAAGGGACCACCGAGATTGGCCGAGAGCAAGAGTCTAAGACGTAAGTGATATGCGGAGGATGCTGACCCGGCCTGGCATGAGTTTCCTGGGGGAAGACAGAGCAGAAGGATATCAGCCTCCAGTAACGTCATCATAAGCAGCACCTCCACGTCCTGTTTCACGAGGCAGGAGCGCTCACATGGACAGACAGCCCTCCCTTTTGGAGGAGGGGTTGGCACTTCAGGGCAGACACGCAGGATTTCAGCCCCTGGAGTATGGCCACAGGTTTCAGAAGCTAACCATTCCCTCGTCCCCATCGCTGAGGCAACGACAAGGTGAAAGCAAGAAGAACGTTGCCACAACCATGAGTTAGTTCGAAATACTAGAACTGCGGCAAGTTGCAAAGAGGATGATCAAAGATGTGAAGTGAATCTTTTGGTAGGATGAACATAATTAGAAATACCGCTTAATTTAGAGTAAAGATAAAGTCCATTTAATTTTGCCTTGATTGGGATCACAGGCAATGATGGTAGTCTGAAGGCAGTGTTTGGTTAGTTTGACATCTCTGAGGTCTCAATCGCCATCATTTCTGAGTCCACACTGGTTCCCTCATAATACATGAATAAGAAAACCAAAAAGTAGCCCAGCAGATTTAGAACTATAAAAGGAAATATTTTGGTTTTATACTGCATATTAGTAACCTGTGTAAATCACTTCTGCTCCAGACCAACAGCTCTATTGCTAACGAAGACCCATAGCGCAAGCTCTGTTTTTAAACTGCAAGTCAGTGTCTGTGCTCAGAATCAGTAAGTGGTGGTGGTCAGAGGAAAACTTTCCCTCTAGCCAGGATATTCCGTGCTTATTCATAAAGCACGTGCTTCATGTATTCATGCTACATTTTACTAAGGCAGACAGTACTGGGAATTTTGGGCGAGAAAGTCATATGGATGTGGTATAACAGCAGATATTTCAGTACATAAAAATGTATGTGTTCCCAAGAAAATCATATTTAATTGAAAGAATTGTTTTCTGAGTGATGCTTCCTGTTTTGAAGAAGTGAGAGCATGTGAGGTTACTTGGCACTTCTCCCATCTGAGGAAAAAGCAGCTCTATATACATGCTTGATGGGTTTTCAAACTCATTCTGAAAAATCACCAAGGGATTCCATAATATTCTAGCAAATTATCTTAGTGCTATCCCTAGCTTCACATAAGAAGGGTATATTTGGAAAAAAAAAAAAAAAAAGAAAAAAAGAAATTCTCTCTCCTACTATTTTCTTGGTCATCCTTCCATGCATTGTTAAAGCACTGTTGATGAAAATGGGAATTCTTTTAGTCTGAGCCACTTTTGAAATAAGAGCAAGAAAGTCTAAGTAAAGTTTCTGACAGAGTTTCTTAGCATCAGGACTTCTGAACTTTTGAGTTTTTAAAGCCATGTTCCCTCAGGATTTCTGACATGAGGAACTTCAAGAAGAGTGATGTATCTGGGAAACGGCAAAGCCAGGGCAAGTTTTTGACATAAAACTAGCAGCAGTAGTAAATATAGGGTATCTTCTGATGCTTCATGACATAAACCTTTCCAAGAGGTTGAACATGCTTTGCATTTCCTTAATGAAGATACATTATTTCAATTTAAAATCCTATGCAAGTGAAATACTGCATTCATTGATGATTGCAGTAGGAAATCAATTCAATATCACACCTTCCAAAATAGATCCCATAAATTGTCTTAGTTCCTTGATTGTAATACAGCTCTGACAATCCACACAGCTGAGGCTCTGTCTCTCTCTTTGAATAGCAGATGGTATTTTGACTGCCACTTTATAAACAGAGTAGGTGAGCTGACAGTAAAGATAAGATTGAGAGAGAGCTTTTGACATCAAATTAATATAGACTGCTTTCTTGATAGTGTTTGATTTTCAGAAGCTCTTGAGAATTTAGAGTTTGGATTCTGAGATTCATGATATACATACAGTACTATGCAAGGTCATTCATGTCACTGGAAACTTTATGAGCTATAGTTCTTGCTGTCAAATAGCATTCAATATGCGCAAACACAGGCTACTTCACAGGCTGAAAACTACATTCATTTTTGTCTGTAACATTACAGGTCTTGGCTCATGAACTGCTAGGAGCAAAATTTATCTTACATGTGGTGAATTAATCATGAAAAATATGGATAATATTAGCCCTCTGTTTCAGAGAGGGTAACTGTGAAATTAAGGGATTAATACCAAACCAGACAGGCTGATGCTGCTGGAGCAAAGACAGGAATTCAAAGGTGTCTGGAATCCATCTGGTATTCAGACTCTAACATGCCCATTCCCCCTGAGTGGCCATGAAATTGCCAGAAAACATCCACAAACTAGCATGAATGGCTGTCATCATAAAACCACTAGGTCTCCTGGGCCGAGAGTGTGGCTGCCTCTCAAACCCCTAAAATAGAGCTCAGTGGTGGAAGACTCTCCTTTTACCCCTACCTCGTGGTAGAGGTAAATGGTGGCTCAATCCAGTGAGTCACCATTGCCCCTCTCATGACAAAAAATATACCAAAACTCAGGTTTGAAGAAAAACCTGTGAGGAAAACCAGAAAAATCTTTATAGAGCTATACAAACATTGTATATTGTTTGTATTCAGGAATTGCTGGATCCCAAATTTCTCTGCTCAGGGAAGTCTAAGCCTTTAGATCTTCCACATCCAAACTACTAGTCCTAAAACATTTTACCTACTACCCCAGTGCCTAAAACTGTAATACTCTTTAAAAATCTCTTTTCCCTTGGAGGTGGAGAAAGCCTGTAGAGTAGGAGATGAGGGAGCAGATAAGCCTGCAAATGTCTCCTGATGAGTAATATCCATCAAGGCAAGCATCCAGGTAATGCAAAACCACCTGCAGAGGCCCTGCTTCTCTCTCACCCTGAGGAGATCTGAGGTCTGAGGATCTGTCTTGAGAAATATCAAAATATGCAAACACGAAAGGAGGCAGCTCATTCCTTTGATTTTCTTTAAACTTTGCAAGAAACAGACATTGAAAGCTGGCCTACTGTGTGTATGAAAATAACATTTTCAGTTTTGCCCTCCAATTTAGCTAAGAAAAAATATTCATAAAATGAATGCAATCAGATCTCAAGCATTACAGCTTAAACGGGAAGGCAAGAGGAGGCTGAACAGACATACATGAAAATACTGGATTGTTAGATAACATTAAATGTGGGTGAAATCCATGTGTTTGTGTGTCTGTGGGTGGCTGGATGTCTGCAATTGCATCTTCAATTACAGTTTCTCAATCTGTCTTAAGTAGATATGGCACAAAATTGTGAGGATGTTATATCCATAATATCATTCAATACCTACAAAAAAAAGGTGGTTTTTTTTTGGCCGTAGGCTTCAATTTATACAGTAGACAGTAAATGATGTCTTTGATTTTTTTTCTTTGATATAATAATTTTGGAGTAAACAACCATTTGTTCCTCTTTCTTTTCCAGTGTAAAGACAGTCACATATTTATCGATACAGTAGAAAGTTCTCAAGTGGCTCAGGCAGATGCAGCTTG
Organism: Crypturellus tataupa; assembly: GCA_034781795.1. Taxonomy (NCBI): domain Eukaryota; kingdom Metazoa; phylum Chordata; class Aves; order Tinamiformes; family Tinamidae; genus Crypturellus; species Crypturellus tataupa. Next base: position 175,298 of record JAWLRI010000411.1, read on the forward strand.
TGGACTGTATACAGACATGATCGACCCAGTTGCTTTCTGATAGACAACCGACACAGCTGGGCCAGGCTGGCAGGACCTGGGGAAAAAAGAAGACAAAGAAAACAAGCACCCCCCACCAGTATGAGTCATTAAGCAAGCAGCAAACACAAACAAGGTTTGAAAATCAGATCAATCACTACACTGGCATATGCAAATGCACTTACAACGACTTGCATAAGTCAAGGATAGCTGAATACCTCAATGCACTGTTGTTCATACTTGACTCATTTTGTAGAAACTGGTTCATCAAATTGACAACATTGAGCACAAAAAACATTTTTCTGCATGCACAGGGAGATTTTTTTGCTTCTTTTCTTGAGAAAACATTTAAAATGTCATAAAGATGTTCACACTGGAGACAGAGCACCAGGAGGCATAGCCTTTCCACAGGAAATAACAGAACTCTCAGCAGTGTTGTGAGCAGAAAAA
>JAWLRI010000411.1:175865-194613 GCA_034781795.1 Crypturellus tataupa
CTGGAGACAGAGCACCAGGAGGCATAGCCTTTCCACAGGAAATAACAGAACTCTCAGCAGTGTTGTGAGCAGAAAAAAAAAGATGGATTTGGGGGAACTGCAGAGATGCTCAGCACAGAGCAGCCATCATGTGGTGGCTGTGGCAAATATAGTTAGTTAATTGTTCATACACACAGGACATGCAGCTGCTTCTGCCACAAGCTAGTGTCCCTGCAGGCACCTGTACAAATAGTAACTGTAGCTTAGCCTGTGTGCAGGACCACCTCATCTCCGAATATTTTTGTAGGTCAGTCAGTCTGTCGGTGATCCCCCAAATCATTTTTTAATGCCTTGTCCAATTTAAATAACTCAGACTGAGGAAAAAAGACTTCAAAGATAGAAAGATCTCAAAGAAAGTTCTGCAAAATTTGGTATAAAGAGGTACCTGGGTTGAATAAAATATAAAAGAGAGAGAAATTGAGAATCTGTTGCCCTCCAGTTATCCCAAGGGAAATGTTGCAGCATATAACAAGATCTTATTAGATAGCAGAGAAGCCACTGATAAGAAGGCTGCCAGGGGACTCATCTCTGTTATGGCAAGGTGCTATAAGATGCAGCAGACATTTGGGCCTTACTGTACCCCAAGAGTGCTGCCTCGCTGTCTCTCCTGGCGAGACGAAGTAGGTGCTCACAGAATCACAGAATGGTCAAGATGGGAAGGGAGATCATCTAGGCCAAGCCTCCTTGCACAAGTAGGGTCTCCTTGCGCAGGACATTGCAGCACATTGCCCAGGATGGTGCCCAGACGGCTTCTGAATATCTCCAAAGAAGGAGACTCCACAGCCTGTTCCAATGCTCTGTCACCCTCACAGACAAGAAGTTTTATTCAAGCGTTACTCAGTGTGTTTCAGTTTGTGGCTGTTGCCTTCTGTCCTATCACTGTCCACTACTGAAAAGAATCTGGCCCTACCTCCTTGACACCTTCCTTAAAGGTATTTGTATATCTGATAAGATTCCCTCTCAGTGTATCCCCTCTCCCTTCTCCACACTAAACAGTTCCAGCTCACTCAGCCTCCCCTCACAGGAGAGATGCTCCAGTCCCCTGATATCTTTGTTACTCTTCACTGGACTCTCTCCAACAGTTCCACGTCCCTCTTGTATTGCAGAGCCCAGAACTGGACATAGTACCCCACGTGTAGCCTCACCAGGGCTGAATAGAGGGGGAGAATAACCTCTCTTGACCTGCTGGTATCACTCTTCATAGCCTGTCCCAGGATAATATTGATCTTCTTGGCCACAAGAAGGGCTCATTGCTGGCTCATGGTTAACTTGTTGTCCGCTTTGCTGAGATGCTCTCTAGCTGCTCAGCCCTCAGCCTGTACTGGTGCCTGGAGTTATTCCTCTCTAGGTGCAGGACCCTGCACTTGTCTTTGATGAACTTTAGGAGGTTCCTTTCTGCCCAACTTTCCAGCCTGTCCAGATCTTTTTGAATGGCAGCACAACCCTCTAGTGCGTCAGCCACTCCTCCTAAGTTTGTCTCATCTGCAAACTTGCTAAGGGTGCAGATGGGTGCAATAAGGGCACTCTGTCTCTTCATCCAGGTCACTGATGAAGAAGTTGAACAAGGCTAGACAAACACTGACCCATGGAGAACATGAGTTTATGGTGCATACCATTGGGGCTCATGGATTTTTGGGTGTCAAGTTTTTCTAAATGATCTCTTTGACCAAGGGGAAGTCTTCCTTTCTCTACACTTTCTCTCCATGTTCTAGAGGGCTACTCTTAGCAGCAAAAACTGAGACTTTCATTAACTCTGCCTTCTCCGTATTCTTCACTAGTAGGGCACCCTCCCCATTCAGCAGCAGACCCACATTTTCCTATTCTTCCTTTTGTTACCAATATAATTGAAGAAGTTCTTCTTGTTGTCCTTGACATTCCTTGCCAGATTTAATTCCAAATGTGCCCTAGCTTTCCTCATTGCATTCCTGGATACCCTAACAGCATTCCTATATTCCTCCAAAGTGAAATATTCTACCTATTCCACCCATTTTCCACATTCTGCACATTTCCTTCTGTTTGAGCTTTGCCAGAAGCTCCTTGTTCATCCACGCAGGTCTTCTCCTTGCTTCATCTGACTTCTAACTTACAGCAATGCACCAATCTTGAGCTTGGAGGAAGTGGTGCTTTAATATTAACCCTCTCTCCTGGACTCCCTTCCTTCTAGGATCCTAACCCATGAAATTCCTCTAAATACATCCTTGAAGATCCTTGAAGGCCAAATGTTTGTTTGTTTGTTTTTGTTTGAAAGACTGGAGAGGTGTTTTTAGAAGTCTGATCTTACATCTTCCAGATAAGTTTCACCAAAATGCGCTTTTACTACATAAAAAAATCTAGGAGTGTAAATAGGCTGATAATGACCACTTAGAAGAAAGAAATAGAAAAATAATGAAGGGATATACAGAAGAAAGCACTTGTATTACTATCACTGTCACTGAAACTGAAGTAAGAAACTTTATCTCCTTAAGCAGGAAAATGCTGACATTTCATATTTCATATTGCTTCATAGCCAGGAAGAACAAAGGGAGCCACCTAAGCAACCACAGAAGGAAAATCAGGAGAGGGAAAGAAGGTTCTTCAAGAGAAGACCCTGAGGTGCTTATTTCCAACAGAAGGTCCTCAGAAAACTCATATTAAATAGAGAAAATGTTCGGTTGTAGATGTAAGATAAAACAAAGTATTCGACAGCAGGGCTGAAGGGGTATGTGAACTAATTTAGCTACTAAGGAAATTTCATTTTTGAAAACTGAACAGCTAACAAGAATCATAGTGCCCTATAATCCATCTGACTGTAAGGGATAACAGAGTGAAAAGCTGAAAGTGGAAATCAAAACGAAGCTAAAGCAGAGAAAATTATTAAAATTGGAAGATATCTACACAAACTGTCCTATAGGAAGGGCACTTGTAACAGGTCATCTGCCAGCACTGCCTTTGTTAATGCATCCTACCATTGCTCAGTCCTGAGCTACTGTGACCAAAGTCACAAGATGTGGAAAACATTTAGGTAAAAGCCCTCCAGACAAGTCTTAGACATAACAGACTAAGATTCTTCACAAAGTACAATGGAAAAAGAGAATGACGTGGAAGAATATTAAGCCAATATTTTGTTTTCCCTGCAAAACCCACCTGCATGCAGGGGGTCAGGACAAAGCCTATGCAGCACATTGAAATTTACTACCCAAGAGTTATTTTGCACTACTAGGCCACTCCACACACACTGCATTTCACCCTCTGTGGCAGGGAGCCAGATGTGCCCGGGCAGGCTGCCTGCAGTGGGGAAAGAGCCTTCAGCCCCTCCAGGGTTGGCAAAGCACCAACCAGCTGAGCACAAGGGAGCTGGGAAGCAGGGAGGAGAGAGGAAGAGGTAGCTAGTCGGCATGTTCGAGCCTCAGGGATAGCATTACTGGACCTCAAGATTTGGCTCTACGCAGCTTATAAAAAGAATAGGTGAAAATGCCACAAGCGGATCTGCATTCGTTTCTATTTAGAATGTTCTTCTTAGTGGACTGGAAGAGCCATTATGACTATTGCAGAGAGGCTGAAAGTAGCCTGCAAAGGGCACTGCTAGTTCGTGTTTGCGTTGCTGCCCTGCGATTCGCACACAAGACGTGTGCGTGGCAGAAGCTGAAGAGCCACACGGCTGCTAGCTCTGCTTTCTCCCCATGACCAAGGGCACACACATGCACACCATTCTTTTCTGCAGGAAGCTGGGCAGTAAGCCATAGGGCCAAGCTGAACACAAGATGGTGCCACCAAAATAGCTTTCATAATGGCAGTGAATGAACTCTCATGATACTTTTAATCCTTAGTCTCTAGTGCCGCTCCAGGAAAATAAGTAAAATTGTCCATAAATAAGTGTGAAACAAAAGCACAGAATGACGGATTAAGATGCCCACTAATGCCCAAATATTTGGTAGCAGAACTCATTTCCATGTCATGTTCTCTAGGCTTGAAACTGATGGAGAAGCCAGGAGAACTTACACAGAGCAGTACATGAAGAAACACTTAAGAAAAAGTACTTAAGTAAAGCAAATGAACACTGTTCTATTAAAAAAAAGAGAGAGAGAGAGAAAGACACAGGGAAAAAGAGAGAAGAAGAAAAGGAATCATTACCTTCCCGAAGCAAAAGCTCTTGTGCCACTCTACTGTTGGGTGCAGCGAGATCCAATGCACATTTGAAATCAGCATTCCTGCATTTCAGGCTAGCACCATAGTCGGTCAGCAATATGACTACTTCCACATTGGATTTCCTTGCTGCAGCATGGAGGGGGGTGTCTAACCGCTTACCCACATTGACGTTGGCTCCTTAGGTGAATGAAAGTACATGGTTAGTGCCAGGCGGAAGCAGAAACTGCTTGAATCTATGATCTGCATCACTCATGCTGGTATCAGTAAATGCAGGACATTGGTCACACAGGTCTCCCTCTTTTCTCTCAAAAAAATAGCACTACATTCATCAAATCATATTCCTGCTGTACAAACATCTATGGGACCACCAAATGCTGTCTGATGGACAGACCTGCGCAAGCACAAAAGTTCGTGATTGTCTACCTGACAGATATTTGAAATCCATCATATGTTATGTACCTTTTCTAATATGATCAAATCTAACTTACATAAATGCTGTTAACTACAGGGGAAAAGCACACTTTCTGCATCTCATTTTAATACTTTTGGGAGAACAGCAACCAAAATGCCTGCTCTGGGCTTGCTGTACATGGCAGGACCTTACCTCCAGGAGGTGCAAATTACCCTGATGTGCCCTGACAGCAAGAATTTGCATTAGCTCCTACATTGTGCCTAGACCTACTTCTGATTATACTTCTGAGTGCATTTACTGCTGTCTTCACTATCTGAGAAGCAGAGAAATTCTTAGCATGGCAGTTTATCATAGTCAAAAGAGTTGATTTTGGTCATCAATATTAGCCAATATTGTCTATGCTTTGTGGCATCATTCTGGAAGATGAAAGCTTTGTCTCTATTTCATATTTAGACAGGCTGTGTTTCAGCTAAGTCCCTGCAATTAGTGATTTTTTACTAAGGAAATCCTATGTTCTTCATGAATACAGGTAAAACTTTTAGCTAACTATCTGAAACAAGTCTCACCAATTCAGGCCATCCAAAGGTCTCTTATGAAAAGAGCTGGCAATGCTTGCAGTAGAGAGACAGCCCAGACAAAGCAGCGGTGCTGGCTCATACCACCACAGCTCTCCCCTACCCCTTTGCCAGGCGTACCTAGCTCCAAAAGCTTCCTGACACAGTCTGTCCTCTGGTAAGTGCAAGCCACGTAAAGCGGCGTCCCGTGCTGCAAGTCTTCCTGATCGATGTCCACCTCGTGGGCCAGCAGGATTTCCATGCACTCCCTGTGACCTGCATGGTGAAGAAGAGCCATCGCTTATTTCAGTGCCATTGAGCGTGATTCCCTCAGGTACCATTCACCAGCACAGCGGGTGGGAATGAGCCAAGCATATTTATCCCTATTGCACAAGTTTTTACAAAAAAATCCCAGTTGTACAAGCTTTTACAAAAAAAAAAAAAAAAAAAAAAAAGCCCCATAAAATATTAAAAGTCAAAAAATATATACCCGAATAGTCATCCTTAGCCTCACTCGATGTTACCTCTCTTTACCGCTTCGTGAATAGGCGAAGCGAGGTGACTCCCGAGCTGCGGATTGGCCCCGAACTCGAGCAGCATGTTGACACAGGCCACGCTGCCGCTGCAGCAGGCGTTGAACAGAGGTGTGAGCCCGTCCACGGTGACTGCGTTGACCTGGAACAGCAACACACACTTACAAAAATATAAAAATATGACGCAAACAGCCTGCACCTCAAGTTTACCCGAAATGCCGTGAAAGGGACATTTGTCTTGCTTAATTTCAGAACTGATTTTATTCACAGTTTTTAGTTATATTTTGTTGAAGAACGACATATATAACATTCTGCTTCAAGGTCTGCCCATTTTTTCAGCTATTTCTATAAGGCAGTGACACTAACTACTATAAGTGTTCCTCCTGGAGTTGTTCAGAAAATGTAAGTTCTTTTTTTCCATGGAGAACTTTGGCATGTACGTGATTGTTTAGTATGGGCCAACCCAAAGCCACAATTCATTCCTGTTTTCAGAGAAAAATGGCTCTGCTTTTTAAATCAAAACATATACTTCGTGTTTAATACTTTTACCTGAAAATATATTTCCAATAACAACAACAACAACAACAAAATCATGACAGAAACAGTCTTAATCACAAGCAGAAATGGAGCTGGCAATGGCTTGTTTTCATATGCATGTGCATGTCAGGGAGTAAGAACGACCTTCCTTGACCCCTGATACAAAGATCTAATAAAATGCACCGTTCCCCATTCCTTATTGGGATAGCACAGTGTCTGAGGCAGGTTCTACACTGCACTAGCTGCAAGTTTGACCATGCAACAAGCCCTCAGAGGCAATTTATGTAGCAAATCCCTATTTCTTTAATTCTACAGCAAACTAAAAAAAAATAAAAGGACAGATCATGAAACCATGTGGCAACCTGTGAGATTTCTAAATCAAGCAGAACAGGAAAGAGGCCAGAGAAGCCTTGGGCCACTGGGGAAATTTGCTGCTGTTGGAGCTTGCTACCATCCATGCACAGTCCCGCATAGGGCTGGGAGCACCAGGACAGAAATACATTAGCTGGCAAGTTTTAATTAGCAAGGTATTTTGCCTTTAATGTGCAGAAAGGCAGTGATGTTTAAAAACCTATTAATTTATTCTAGCTAATTCAGCAAGAGACCAAAAGCAGTTAGTTGGTATCTTTCTAAATATCATTTGCCTTTATTTGCTTCAGTTGTATCTGATGCTGTGCTAGTTAACTTCTTAAGGGCTTCTTCCACAATTATAAATCAGTCCTTGCCATTTGCAGTGTAGGGCATTGCAGCTGGCCCCAATGGGTTGTGCAAAATACTTTTACCAGGACAAGCAAATGTCCCTACACATGAAGTTGCAGCTACATATTTCAGTAGTCATCCTGGGTCGGTTTGGCCCTACCTCCTGGGTGCTTGCTCTGCTTGCTCAGCTTCACAGAAAAACAGTTCGGGGAACAGATCTGGCTGCAAAATAAATATGGCAGGGTCAGGAGCTGGAAAAACTAGCATTGTATGGAGAACTACCAGTGGCCACATCGTGTAGGAGGTCTGTCTGCTTGGGTTTGGGGGGTATCTGTATCTCAGAGAGGCTTCATGACGCAATCTAACTGGTGTCCTCACACAGGTGCAATAGGCAGATGTGGCTGGGCCTGCTGGAGGCACTGGGGATCTATCAGCATCATTTTACAGCAGAGTCAACAATTCAGTCAGAGGGTAAGCAGGGAGGTAAGTGAAGAAGAAAAATGACCTCTTTGGTTTCCCTCTCCACTGGGCATTGGTTTAACCGGTAAAAGGGGCAAAAATGAGAAGACAGCTGCTCTGGTGTAAATGGCTTGTTTAAAAAAAAAAGGAAATAAAGAAGAAATATAAATATTCCCAGCAATAAAGCAGGGCAGAAAAATGCCCTACTTTCCCATATTCCTAAGAGATTTAAATTTGACATACAGCATAAGAAGTTAATAAATGTATTTTCTTCTGCAAATGTATCTTCATTGCCTGTTCAGGTGTTGTTCAGCTTCTTGCCATGCAAATTGTACTTGAAAATCCTGTAACTCAGCTGAATGAAATATATTCTCATACGTTCCATCCTATTCTTGTATCTCCAGTTTAACCATGTATTTTGCCTTAGGTCCAATGGGGGGAAATGGCTGCTATTTTATTAACAGATAAAATGTTTCATTGCTTTAAGCACATCCATTTTCACTTATGTGAGACTCGCAAACTATTCCATGGGAAAACACGGGCAATTCCAAGGGCAATTCTATTTTTTTCCAATAAAGGGTGACCCAGCCCTGCTTGCGATGGGTCCCAGGACTCGCTCACCTGAGCGCCGTTCTCCAGCAGCACCTTCGCGCAGGCCACGTGGCCGCCCAGGCAAGCCTCATGGAGAGCCGACACACGATCGGTGGTCACGAGGTTCACGTTGAATCCCTGGAATTCAGAGCAAAGCCGTGACGGAAAAGCCCTCCCCAGACCAAGCGATTCCCCCTGCACCTGCCCAGATGAGCAGGACAGTCAGGTCCTGCCTGGAGCTGGCCCCACCGCTGGGTAAACGTCAAGGGAACCTGCACTGAGTGGACTGTTGCTTTTTGGTGCTTCAGGATTTGTCTCCAAATATTTTCACTGGAGATGGATTGAGACAAGGAGCGATGAACTGTAATCTGTTATTTCTATATCTTTATAATGCACAGTTAATCACAGGAAAATACTACATTTCATTAGCGTGTAAGGGTGACTAACTCAATTTTATTACTTAATGCAAAAAAGAGGCTGTATTTTTGTCAAAATCACATACTACGTGTGTGCTCAGCACTGTGGTCAGGAGTGGTACTGGTTTCCTGAGAGTTGGGATTCACCTTACCTGGATTTCTCCAGTGAAGATACCAGCTACCAAGCTGGACACCTAGGTTCCTTCAATGGAGAGAAATAGACACTTACAGGATATGACTCTTTCCTCACTCAGGAACTTATGCCAGGTAGGGAAGATGAATTCTCTCCTAAAAATGCTTGCCCTGACTAAATGGGATACCTCCCTACCTTCACTCAGATGTAGTAAGTACCTGGTAGATCTGTAGAGCAGATGACAGAAATCCCACCCACAAAGATGTTTATTTTCCATGACCACCTACAAAATGTTTTACACTGCAAGAAAAGAACTGTCACTTATAAATGTCTCATTGTAGGCATTTCCCCAAAGAACTGTCCTTATTTGCGAACTTATTTGCAAAGGAAAAAGAAGCCATCATACATGCTGTCTCCAGAACACAGCTAAATCTTCTGGTAAATAAGGTTTTTAAATCTTCTATGAGAATAAGTTTGGGACCAGCTCTATTTTGCATCTAAAGATGTAAATTTTATCCTACAGTTCCCTTCTATTCCATATGCTATAAACTAAGAAGCTCACAAGATGGCAGCAGTGCACTTCTTGGTACGCAGTAGCAAACACTATCCGTAGAAATATCCATGAGCAATGTAACACTGTAAAATCCTGATGCAAAGAGCATTAAAAGTAAATTGCTCTAATCATTTCAAGGTAGAAATTTTAAGTTATAAAAATCAGGTTTTTCAGTAATGTTCAGTAATTTCCAGGAACTATCCTGCACTTTATTTCAATGCCAGGGGAATAGATAAAATCTCAATAAAAGATGAGAGAATATTCCATTTTGTAATTTTATGTATGTTTTACATTTACTGATCAGTGTATTTCTTCAAGAGAAATATCTTCTAAAGACTTCTGATTAGGAGGAGGCTATACTTAACTGTGATTCAGATATGTATTTAACATATGACACTTGGTTATTGCAAATGAAAGTACTGATATTTTGGAGAAAACCTCAGTTCTTCACCCATTACTTGATGGAGATGGATTTATTATAACCTGTTGCCAAAATCTGCTCTTTTTAAGCCTTATTTTCAGACGATTATAAATTCTTGCCAATTCTTCAGTGGAAGAATCAATCTCTTCTTTTGGTGCTAGAGCAGGCACTGGTAAATACTTGAGCTCTTTTTTAAATGCTCGGTCTCTTACTTGCACCTACCATTTCAAGGCATCCCATTTGTAGCTGAAGTCTTGCTGTCTTTCTCTGAAAGCTGTGGTCCTAAAGCAGGGACTTCTGAAAGTCCCATATACACCCTAAAGTATAGCTCCATATCTAACTTTAGGCTAATAGAATAAATATCTTAGAAACAGTGAGCAAAGATTACGCTGCTCCACGAACAGCTTCACGCCTGCATTTATCAAACTGACGAAGATTTTCTTCAATCCACCCTCTACAGCCATTTGCTGCCTTGATCTATTTCCATTAGCAGGGACCCCCATCCCTCACTCCTAAAATCAATGTCTTTGAGAGAATGAGTAGATTGACTAAATGTGTTACCCCAACACCGACTGCTTTTGCTCCTCCTTATTCCCAGCTGTTCTCCAAGCCAGACTGAACATTTCTGGAAAAAGATGGAGCACAACGTGCACAAATGCACCATGCGCAAACACTACGGGGAGGTGCCAGGGTCAGGCAGGGGTGACAGGGCCCTGTCCTGTTTTAATGTCTCCCTGCCCCTGGGGGTATCAGGGCAGCTCTGCCGCGCACAAGCCTTCACCGAGCGTTCCAGGGAACCCCCAAGCGATGGCTCCGGAGGAATGTGTTTCGCTAGAGCCCCGCCACGCGCACTCCCAAGCTGCCCCTCGCCGATGAGCCGGTGCAAAGTCACTGGTGTAACTGGAGATGGGGGGCAGAGGAAGCCAGTAAAGCCCTGAGCAAATGACCCCTCTTCATCAGTCTCTCTACCCGTCACTTCCTTTTCCATAAAAATCGTTTGATGTCAGCGGGTGAGGGAAAGGACGATGAGGAAATGGGAGGGGGGAAAGGGGTTGTAAACAGCAGCCTATTTTAGCAGTGACCATGGCTCAACGAGTGTCCCGCACTGGAGGACTTCACACTGGCAGCTCCACTTCTCCAGGGTGCTGTCCATTTAAGAAGCCAGTTTTGCCCATGCAAGCCAACCATCACGGGTAAAATATATATATAAATAAATACATATATATATTTACTTTGGGTATAAAAAGTCCATCTGCCAAGATACAGAACTTACACTCAGGGAATTAATTTTATGGCATTTATCTTCTTCTTTAAGGTGGAAAGGAGAGTGCACTCACTTGTGCCGGAGTAGAGCACTGGGGTTAAGGAAAGGAGATGAGGAGGATGGTTGGTGAAGCCATAACTTGTCCCTTCACAGCTATATACACTTTCACATCCAACTTCTAGAACCACCTCCGTCTACCCTTTCCTCCCCTCTATTTTCTGAATACTTAGCTTCAGCTTCTACCCTTTGGAGTAGAGGGTTTCAGGTTCTTTAGGAAGATCATGCTTAACATTTGATAAAGCAACACATACTTTTACAGCTTTATACTGATTTTCAGTAATAGCTGATGTACATATCGTCTTTTTTTTCCCCCTTAAGCCCAGTTTGCACTCTTTGAAAGGAGTGCTTTCAAGGATAACTACTTCATACACAGAAACCTGTAAGCTGCAGCCTCTGTCCTGGGCTTCTCCTCAGCACCTTCCCTAACCAAACCGGTAACATGCCCAAAGACATGCAGGTGAATATATCATATATTTACCTGTCTCCCTTATGCCCACGTGCAGCCTACTATCGACTCACCTCCTCACAGGTCCAATCTGACCGAAACTAGCTGCTACGTGGTCTTTTCTTTCCCCGGGGGCTTTTACCTGTGCAATCAGGGTTTTCAGCGACAGGAGGCGTCCTTGGAAGGCGGCATCGTGCAGCGGCGACCTGTCTGCCCAGCTGCCTAGAAGAGCACATTAACACAAGTCAGCTCAGGTGCATCACGCAAGCGAGATCCTGGGGAACACATCGGGCTGGCCCTGCAACCAAATTCACCATCAGTGGGGAAACTGTCTGGTAAATTGATTCCTGTGGAGCAGCCGGGGGCTCAGCACTTCTGAGAAGGAAGGGCACTAGTTAAGGGAGCTGAGCAAAAGCTCGTGGGCAGAACGCTCAAGGCAGCTAAAGCTGCACTCCAGCAAAGACCATGAGTTTAACGCCCCTGAGACTCGCTTCATCTGCAAACCTCATTTCCAAATATCTCAGCCTCTGTTGTTTCCGGGGGGATTTTGTCACAAACCATTTTCCAGCTTTCCTTGCATGTTATTAAGGGGCTCACAGCCGGCAGACGCTGGGATGACTTGTCCATCAAGTGAATCCCAGCATGTCCTCGGCAGCTTTATTTCCTCAACTGACAATTTCACAAATAATATCTTCCAAGCCAGACTAGCAGGTTGCAGTCTCATCCTCTGACTCACAGGAAGATTTAAGAAAAAATCATGGAAGAAACAAATTCTGCCTGAGGTGTCACTGCTCTTTCCTTAATCACTTGAGCTCTAGAACTATGCAGACTTTTTAGGGAAGGCTAGATTCACCTTTTTCCCTTCTTAATCCATTCATATGAAAAGCTTTTTCACTGCCTACATTTAAAGGCAGTGAGCCAACTTAAAGTCGCTGCAACTCCACTGGAGAGCAAATTTACTCGTCGTGTATTAACAGTTAAAACCTCACTGCTGCACAGCATAGAGTAAATATTTCTCCAAAGGCTGGCTGCATTGCTGTGCAATAGGACAGAAGCAATCCCAGTTTTGTATTCATGCCGTGTTACATAGGAACCCCATGAGCATAGCATTTGAACCCTGTGTCCTCCTCAATATATTTCAGCTGCACAACACACCAGAGCAAATGCAAAGTATGATTCAGCCCCGCTCCACATGTTTGCACGCATGGAGAAATGGGAGAGAGGTGCAGAAACATCCCAGGCGACTTCAAGCCGAGGACATGGGATGCCTCACTTAGGGCTTCATTTAGCAGCACTCGGGAAGCCCCATCACGGGGCTGGGGACCGCAGTGCAGGAAGGGCAGAGAAAGGAGCCATCGCGTTCAGATTTAAGTGATTATTTATGGAGTTGTAGGGAACGGACCCAGCCCATGGCCCGATTCAAGCAGAGAAGTGGCTCCCCGGGGTAGGTGTCACTGGGGGCTAAGGCAGGCAGTGTCCCTGCCCGTACTGGTTGTACCAGCTGTCCGAGCATGTCCATGGGGACTTTTACCCTCCTCCCACCCCTTCCCTCCTAAATATGCCCCTACTTGGCATATTTCCTAGATGCAAACACAGGGACACACAAAAATAAAAACAAAAGCTGGCATGTGCTTGCTACCGCTTCCTTGCTGCCCCTAAACATGCCTCCGCCAGCGGACTAAAGAAGGAAAATCGGAATTATTAACTCCGAAAGCGCTGAGGTGAGGCTGGAGGCACCCCCAGCACTGGCTTCGCAGAGCTGCGTTTTCCTGGGCACAAAGCCCTGCGAATGTTCCTAAACTCGCGGGAGCTTCTCAGTGTCACTCGTCACCCCAGCTCGACAGCCTGCGACTTCTCACCGCGGTACCTGCCTCTCGCTAGCCGCAAACTGGGATTTGCTTGCACGCATGGGGTTACAGCTTTAAATATAGCTTTTGCTTTTATTTATAGCTATTCAAGGAGCCATTTCGTGGCAGGGAAAGACTAAGTGACGCAGCCAGTGACCTGGCTCCTCTGGGATAAAGCAGAACTCACCAGACAATGTAACTGTAAGCGGGAACCAGGGAGGGATCAAGAGGGCTTCTTGTATGAGCCAAGAACTAGAAGATAAGGTATGGAGGGGGAAAAAAAAAAAAAAAGTCTTTTGCCAGAAAATATCCAAAAAATCTCCACATCCCTCCTGTTGCTGGCGACAGAAATAGACAAACTGGGTTTAAAAAGACGAATGGTTGATGACTTTAATAAAGCTACTTAATAAAAAGTGCCCTATTTGCACTCTTATGCATAATATATAGTATGCACAAACTCATTTCACATGCATTTACAGTGCATGTGTATGCACACGCATGCCTCACCATGAAAATACATGCTGGTGTCATGCTAGCAACCTACCTGCCTGAAACATATGGCAAATGTAGATCCCATATGGGGTGCATCTTCTTTTCACACCTACATGTGACATGCCTGAAATTACCGTCTCTTTCCTAAATTTCTACAGAGAAATTAAGCAGCTTGGCTGCTGCTGCACTAAGTCACTGCAAAGAGAAAAGGCTGTGAAACTGCCTCGGAAATCCAGGGGCAGGAGCATCACATGACCTTGTGTTTTGAAAGATTAGCCTCGATGACAGCTTCTCGCAAATGGCAACTTGCAGATAAAAATACGTTGTAGTCTGCTAAACTAGATGAAAATCCGTACATTTGTCAGGTGTCTGACTACAGTTCACGAAGGCACTTAGGGGAAAAAATCCACTAGAAGATCATTGGAATTATTGGAGTTATACTCCAGAGAGCAGAATATACATTTACAAACCAGAGATAGGCGCTCCTGTACAGAAGTGATAATTTTTTCACTTTTCACTCATACAGGCATTTCTGTTGGACAGATTTTAATCGTTTGGTTTCCAGTGGCCACCTCACGTCAAAAACGGTCCCACGCACTTTCAGGAGCCTGCTCATGGCAGCACAATTCATCACAAAGCAAGAGTCCAACAGATGAGTCATGTTTGCACATCGGCGATGTTGCAAGACTGATGCAAATCCTCCAGTAGGAAAATATGTTCTCATTAGTACTAAGTATAAAACACGGTGTCGTTTTTAATTAGCGGAATTACTGGACATGCTAATGCCTGTTTATTCATTATTATGACAGTGAAGCGTCACAGGTAAAACTACTCAGAAAGAAAAAAATGCAATGGCAGCTCTTGTGACCTATTAAATACAGCATAATACTGTGCCGTTTACTTTCCAGAATAATTTTAGCTGTTTTCATTTTTTATGGTCTGGTTTAACAAAACAGGGATTCCTGGCTTGGATTCACGGAGTCATTAATCACTTCCTGTAGTATCTCCTTTCAGAAAATCCACATACTAAAACTTTTCCCTAGTTACTCTCTGGTAGTAAACCCAACCTAGCTATTTAGTAAAAGCCTCTGTAACCCACACCATCAAAACCACAGGATGCCTTGCTTCCTAGACCAATCTTTTTTATATACTTCCCACTTGAGCAAACGTTGTCCTCATTCTCGCTGAGTAATTGTTGGGAGTCTCATATTTTGCACACCTAAAACATGCCAACACATACTGACACTGCAAAGACCTCCGAAACGGAAGGCGCCTCAGGATAAGAGACATCTACCCTATGCATTTAGTAACAGACTCCTCGCTTTATGGCAACTCAGCAATTAAATGCCTCAAATTACCAAAAATGTAGCAACTACGCGTCTGAATGCTAGTGACCAAATTTTTACTTTACCTGGGACTATTCCATAGATCTCTTCTGCTATCCTGGCAGCCTCTTTTCTGTTGCCTTTAACAATATAGAAATGGGTCAGCAGAGCCAAGGAAATCTTAATTAAAAGCTTGAAGCAAAATAAAGCAAAAATTGCAAAATAAATGTTAGTGAAACCATGGAGTATAGAACTGCCCTCCATTTTGGTTTGCTCTTTGAATAGTTTCTCAGGTCTGCTAAGTTGCACTGAGATACTACTGATATCATATGACATCTATTTTAAACCCTTCAGAACTTGCTGTTCCTCAGCTTCCAAAAATATATTCTGCATTTATTTGGGATAGGCTATTTGATATTAAGTAACAATACCAGGTATTAAGCTGGTTTTAACGTCTTGTGCCATATCGGAAACAAACCAAATACACTCCAAAGACTCAGCAGGATGAGTGTTTGAGTACATTTTCAGATGAAAGCTCCCCCTATCACCTTAAAAGCATCCACAATATATTTCTCCACAATATATTTCGTCTCAGATGCAGCAGTACATTTCACATAGGCAGCATCGGTAAAGTGGCAGAAACTGTTCAGGGGCACTGAGGGAAGAATATTCCATTGTCTTTCCAGTCTGAGTAAGTTGTGCTTGTATCCAGATATGCAACAAAGGCGAGCGTATGAAGGATAAGTAGTTTCATAAAAGAAGTAAATAAAGCCATGTATTTGCAAAGAGGGCTAAGAAGTCAAACTTATTCTGTGAGGGAAAAAAAAATCTTTTAAAAGTGTGTAACAAGAAACACCTACTAACCTACTGGCATCTTTTGTCTCTCCGAGAGAACAAGTGATGTTCCAGAAAATTCCTTGCAAAGAGCACCTTACTGTTTTGAAGAAATTGAAATATTTTTGCATCATTAATTTGCAGGTGTAATATTTGAAACTGAAGAACATGCATCCTTTAATTTTTTTTTTCTTTCTGAAAGCGTATGGCTTCCATAGGAAGCAGAGTACCTTTTCTTAATGTAAATTGATACAGCATTTTTTCATTCAAACTTTCCTTTACCCCTATTTTCCTGTTAGTAGAGGCAAGAGGGAGATTCTTTTATTTGACCGAATCCTCTCCCTGCACAGGGGAGAGGATACATACATAAAGGGAAAGAGGACCACTTTCCTCCTATTGCCTCCTAATGATCCTGAAGAATAGGTGGACACGCAGAATAAAATTTTACAGCAAGTTATTTATGTGGACATGTTAGTATTTTTTCTTTTTTTTTTTTTAATTTTGGTAAAGCTGACTTTGTATCTTGCATCTTCAGTCTCTACCCTCTCAGGTGCACCAGGAACCTACAGAAAGTAAAAAAACACTCCAAGGTATAATTTTTCAGATGAACCTCTTTCTCTAAAATTTTGATTTAATCAAGACATTAAACCAATAACTTAACACATTGATATAAATATTATGCAAATCTTTCCTTCCACAATGATACGACCTACCTGCAGAAATTTGTCGCATGTATGACTAGGAAAGAAAATCATATCTTTTTAGTCACTTTAGTACTGCTTGCCTCAGGACAAGATAGATGAAGATGCTGCTTACGCTAGGAGACATGTTCAGCTAGGGAATTAAAGAAAAAAAGAGTTAAGTTTGTTGAACTGGGAAATAAAAAGGAAAAATTAGCAAACAAAGGCACACCAAGAAAGGGATGATCAATTCTCCCTAGGAAAAGACGAAATAATGAAATCTGTCCTGCTAAAGCAAGAAAAATAGCAAAGGTTGTAAAAAATAGAATATAGGATAGAAACAAAAACAAAGAATTTGAAGAAATTAAGATTATTACAAAGAGCAGCCAAAACGATGGAGAAATTCTTCCCATATAAGAATCAACACAGCTGGCAACAGATAGGAAGTAAGCAAGCAAGAAAGAATAATACTCAGGAAAGTAAAATACTCAAAAAATTGAGGATCGGGAAACTTTCAGTGAAATTCTCTTAGTCACTAAAGTAGGATGAAACTCCAAGGGTGCACAGCGTAATAATAAAAACCTCTGCAGCTGGTCTAAAACAAACACAATGAAGTCCGACCACTTAAAACTTATCACAGAAAAATAACTATTCCAGAAGGACAAAATCCACTTGAATAGAGGCAAATCAAATATTTGGCTTCAGACCAGCACAATTACCAATTTTTAGGTACATGATCGAGTAATTTTAAAAAGGCTTATGTAATCTCTTGTCTTAGTGGATAAGAAAATTGTCTACAAAGAATTAAAAAATTGTCTGTGGGAAGATGTCTGATGGTGGAAGTATTAATACTGATGAAGGAGGTAGCAAGATAAGCGATAGCAAGATTGTGTGTGAAAACATGGAACAACTGGCATTTCAAAAACTAAAAGATGTCGAGCCAAGTAACACAGGCATGAGAACAGGCAAAGCAGAATGGAAGAGCAACAGTGAAGGCAGGCAGTTCTATCCAGAGGGAAAACTGTTCCCTCTGTGTAGGAACTATGTGCCATTTTATAGGGAATGGATTATGGAACTGATTTATAGGCTACAGAGGTGGACAGCACATGTTAACACAAAGCAGTAAAAAAGAAGAAAGATGCCTTACTGAGAATTTCTGCAGGATACCTAAACCACTTCATGGATGCTTTTGCTGGATTGTAGATTGACTTAGATTGACTACTTTTTTTTTTTTTTTTTTTTTTTTTTTTTTGTCAAACCAAAAGAACCCCAAAGAAATTTTAATCCTTCAATAAACTTGTCAGGAGATGGTGAATGAATTTAACTAGGTCCACCAAACAAAGGGGAAGTTAATCCTTAAATAGCCTTAATTTACAAACATTCAAGGAATTATGACAGGGAAAAAGGCAGACTGGCTTAGAGGGCAACACATTTTCTTTAAGGATCACCTCAATTTGTATGTCAAACCTAACATACAAATCAGATATGACCTAAAGAATTTGACAAGGAAATAAGGATTAGCAGGAACTTATTCTCAAAGAAAATCCAAGAGGTTATTGGTCAATTTTTGTTTGATGGTCCCTGAAATACAGAAGTCTATTTCCTATGCATTTAGCTGAGACAGTTACAGTATCAAATATATTCAATCCAAGTAAGGTAATGGGAAAATTAAGAGATTTTGGGCACAGAAACTCTTCAGAATCTTTGAGGGAAGAGACCAGAACAAAGACAACTGCTACAGAGCCTATTTTTTTCCAGCTCTTATCAGTTTGATCTATGAATTATACTACCTTCCACACAAGTCTTACCTTGTTTGCATCCTTAGATCAGCGAAGTTACAACACTCCTGCATTTAAAAAGCAACGTGAGTGACTCATGGATTGCTTTCAGTTGTGCAGATGCAGATTTCATCTCATCTAGCACATAACGCACCTCACCCAAACTCTGTGTAAGGTCTAGTTCTATAAACTCCTCCTGCTGTCCAGGCATGAAGACGGGATATTCCAGCATGCCAGTTGCCACTACCTTGTGTTCACCACCTCTGCCAGCATGGGGTGACTCACACTCTCAATGTGTTTCATCAGTCACTCTCGATTAAACAGTGAACTTAAATAACTAACTTGTACAAGGTGACTAGCTTATACGTGGGTAACGTTCAGTGAATTCCGCAAAAGTATCATCTTGCCTTATGCCAGAGTTGAAGCAGGTCAAAAAACAATCCGTTAAATTTACAAGAAAAAAAGGCATAAATTGCCAAAAACTTAAACATCAAAAGTTCCACAGGAACTTAAGGAAAAACTTTCTTACAGTGAGGGTGACAGAGCACTGG
>JAWLRI010000411.1:194713-205088 GCA_034781795.1 Crypturellus tataupa
GTGGCCCTGCGTGTGCAGGGGGGTTGGACTAGATGACCTCTAGAGGTCCCTTCCAACCTTAGGCACTCTATGATTCTGTGATTCTAATTTTAGTACAATGATGGATTCAGACATATAACATAATGCCTTGACTTTAGTTCTGTTCCCTACACATCTATGTATACGGCCTGGTCCACCCCGCTGCTTGGGCAAGGTCAGCTAGAGCTGGTTGCTGAGGCTGCTCTTGCACTGCTAGTCCCAGGCCTGGACCTCCGCAGAGCTGCTCTCCAGCCCTGCCTCATCCCGGTCTGAGATCCAGGCCCCTGCGGACGGCAGCACCAGCAGCCCCTCTATTCGCCTCTCCTCCCACTTCTGCTGAAAGTGCCATCAGCCCCAAACTGACCAGATCCCTAGTGGAGGGATTAGGAAAGTTGTACGATTCAAGGCACTAATGAGTGCCCAAAAGGAGAGTAGAGTAAGTGTGTTCAGAGCAGTTCAAAAAAAAAAAAAAATCACATAGCATAATAATAAAAAATAAATAAATAAAAGGGATTCCTCTAAGAGTTTGTTCATAAAACCTCTTAACTCTCTTTAGATTAAGTCTATGTTTTACTGAATCATCACAGAGATACTACATGACAATTATTTGTTTATAAACCTAAGCACATATGAAAAGGACTAGAGAAATAAGTATCAAAAGGGGAAAGTAAGTTTATTTTAAAAAGACAGAAAAACTTCAGCACAAAAGTAAGTACGTTACAGCGTAGTCATCTTGTTACAAACATATCCACATACCCTAATAAACCATGTTGAAGATGACTCATTTATACTTTACATGACACGTTCTCTGGCTTAACATCAAATTTCAGTCAGCAACATGCTATCTCCACATCAATTCACAGTGTATGCGTATAATGTATTGGAACCATCAACTTCTCCCTTGTGCCAGCAGAATGGACTTTCCCTGCAGATCCATTTGTGAATCCCATCATTGAAATAAAGCTGGTAAAAACACTTTGAGATGTACTATGCAGTCCCTTCAACGAAGGGGAGCAATGTGGCTTCTAAATAGAAGGTTCTGGGTAATCCCCACTCCTCCTCCACACACGAGGCTTTGCTCTGTGCAAGACATCACTCAGTATCATTCCCTCTGCCGTTAAGTTTTCTTAGTATTTCACAATGATCAAGAGTTGTGCACAAACACAACTGAAATACTTTAACTTTTAACGGTTATTTTATTCAATTTCTGAATACATATTCCTAAAATATATTAATCCTACCCACTTGTTTAGTCACCATTTTTTATTTAAACTTTGTCATTTCACCCATTGCTCCACTTTGCTTTTGACAGCTCATGACTCAGTTGCATCATCCTTTATTTCACTGCATTAGGGAGGCAAGTGAATCAGTGGGCAATATACATTGCATTGCTTGAGAAACAGTATAGCTGTAGCCAAACCAGT
The DNA here is from genome assembly GCA_034781795.1 of Crypturellus tataupa. Classification (NCBI taxonomy): domain Eukaryota; kingdom Metazoa; phylum Chordata; class Aves; order Tinamiformes; family Tinamidae; genus Crypturellus; species Crypturellus tataupa. The sequence continues at coordinate 196,156 of JAWLRI010000411.1, forward strand.
TACAGATTTTCTTTTTCTTGACATCTTGTGCAAAAATGATTTTAGGTCAGTCATATTTATTGGAAGAGGTCCAAAGAACAGAGATGGGAAGCAGCAATATTTCAGTATATTTCTGTATTTCTTTTAATATGTGGGAACATATAATCAAATGATAAGTAAACTTTTAGATAATCTGTAAATTAGACAAGACTATAATAAGGTTATGTTATATGTTATTATGTTATACCTAAAAATGCAATGATCTGCACAAGAAAAAGAAACTAAATATTTTTATAGAGACTCATTTTCCTGTCTGCACTTAAATTTCTGTTTGTAGAGGGAAATGAAAAAAGAATTTAAACACAATTAAAAAAAATATAAAAAGTACATATAAAACACATCCCTGGAATGATTATCAGTGTTTTAAAAAAAGTTGTATCTTTACAAAAAGAAAAAAAAAAAAGGAGGGAGGGGGCTAGCAGGTGGGGAAGGCTTTTAGGAGTAAAATATTACCTTAATTCTATCTAGTTGTCAACAATCTCTGTGGCACCATTTTAACTGATCTCTAGTTTTAATGTGGAGTTTAAAAAACTCAAGTTGTAAGACAATACACACTGTATGTTAAGTATCAAAAACTAAAAAAATCCAATAAAAGAAAACAGACTTTGTATATGGCATATATTTCACTTTACCTTTCATTGTTTCATGGAAATGTTTGGTTGAATTACAAAACAGCAGAAATTAGGCTACTTAAATTTCACCAGAAACAAGACGATACTGACAGAGATTGTTTTAAATACTACCCCTTCAAGGGCTTGGAAACAATCTTCATATTGCACGGTTTCATACCAATACACCAGCCAAAATTACACTATTCACAGGGTCATAAAATCATAGAGATTTTCATAAAGATTTTCAGGCTTCAGTTAAGCATGAGAGAAGTTAATTCAGTCCATCGGGGAGATTAGTGAGAGTTGTTTGATACAAATGGGAGAGAAGTCCTCTTTGCCTCCTCCCACCCATTCACATGTTCTTCTTCTTGTCACAGAACATCAGCACCTTACCTGCGGCTTCTTGCAACTGTTGACAGCCCTATTTCTCGCATGGCAAGTGTCCCTATTTACTATTTCCATTTAAGGGATACTTTCCCCAGGAAGATTCAACTTACAGAACTGGCCTGACAGTGCCTTTGATGAGGTCTAGGTAAGATCACACACACCAAATAAAATCCCTCCAAGGGACAGGCCGAAATGCATCACAAGTGGAAGGAAGAACAGGACAGTGCTTATCTAGCCCTTTAGAGACCCTCCATCACTCACACGTGTGTCACTCCACACCTTGGCAGAGCCTCCTGGAGGGGGTTTAAAGGCCTCAGCTCATTCTGAAGGCTGTATCATTACTATGGTCATCTCTAAACAACATCCTTCCTTCCGCTACATATTTAAGAAATAAAATAGAGAGTGCCATATGCTTTGTGTCACTTTCATATGCATACGTGAATGGGACAAATTTAGTACTTCTTAAAATACCAGAAATCCATAATGAATTTGTGGTATAGCAACAGGTTGATCCAAATCAGTCAGAGAATGGAAGAACTGTAAAACAATAAAATAATAAAGCTGCACAGGCAGAAGATCATCACGCTAATAATTTCTGTGTTTTGATTTCCCAAATACCACAAAAGTTTACGTTCACTCTTTACTCCAGTTGTGGGGAAAAAGAGCTAGCACTTCTGTATCAGTGACTTTTGACACCAAGCTGTGAAAATCCATGTTCTCTCCCAGCTTTAAGTGCAAAATAGAGGTGCATAAATTTCCTTGAGTTCAAAACTAAATTAAACTTAATCCTAAATTGAGGTAGCACATTTAACCAAGTTGCTTTCCAAAAACTTCAGAAAGAAACGGAGGAATTTCTGAAATAATGTCTCTATTAGCAAACATTTAGTGAATTATGCTTTTTTTCTCCCTCTCTCCACTTGGAGCATTTTAGGAATTCAAGACTTCTTCTTTAGCTTTTTCTTTTTTACCAGGAAAATACTGTTTAGTCCATGCACCTTTAGGACCTGTGGCATCTATTGCAACATCAATAGAAGAATCTGGAGTCATCCACCTCAGAAACAGCAAGAAAAGAAAGTTCAAAACAGCAAAAAAAGCAAAAATATAACCAGTTACCGGGCCACAGTGAGATATTAGTCTATTGAGTCGCTCACTCATCGATAAAACCACTTCATCCGCAACCTTCTCATACACCTAAAGGAGAAGATAAAGACATAATCTTAAGACAATGTTGCTCCTGCCTAAAAAAAAAAAAAAAAATCAAAAAGAAACAACAACAACAACAACAACAAAAAAAAAAAAGACAGTACTTTGTCAATGTGTGTGCAAAATACACTACTTACTCCTAACTATTAGATTGGACAATGCTGCCCTTTGTAGATTTTAAATGCTGTTTTAAGAATACTGTTCTAGAAGCTTCATGAATTTCCACAATTGTTGAGGAGAAAAAGGAAAGTGGCAGAACTCAAGTGTTCTATTAAAAAGGAAGGCAGAAAATTTAGCTATCATCTAGTACTGCAAAGATTTTTTTCAGAATTATTTCAATTCGTTTCTAATCTCATATTCACACCAGCCAGAAGAAAACAGAGTGCAAACAGACAATTACTCCATTTTCAGCCCAAATAAAGAACTCCCAGTTGAGTGGGCAATCTGATCTCTGCATCTAAACAACCAAGTGAATCAGAACAAGACACTGACCTTTTATTTAAAGAAACAGTAGTATTTTTTACTATAGCAAAATTCAATTAATATGACAATCAAATATATCCTGTGATTTCTTGATATACATAGTAACTACAACCACTAAAAAAGTAGTCCTGTAATTCACAGAATAGAAACAAATGCATAATTCAAGAACTCTTTAAAGGAGACAACTCTTTGCATACTTAGACCACTACAGACTTCATCCTACAGAGATGTTGATTATAAGCTAGGCAACACCTTCCTTCACATTAAACAAGTTCTGTGCATTCCTCTCCTAATTACACTGTTTTCTTAACAGAGTTGTTTTTATTTTCTTAAAAAATGTGAAAGAGTAAAGAGTCCCCAATGGTAACATAAAAATACACTGCAGCTGAAATGTTTATTGTAGCTACAAGAATAAAAAAGTATCAACTGCAGTGAGGGCATTTAAAAATAAATAAATAAATAAAAATAATCAGATACTGGCTGTACATGATACTTCTTCATGCAGGCTTATAACGGGGATATATATTTGAGCAATACCCCAAAGTAGGCTAAGTTGCATGTGATTCAGCTACTTGCTTGCCTAAAACATAGTAGCTTAAGCCAGAAGTGATATCAGCTCCTGTAGAGATATAACAGCATTACAGTTAAAATCCATCATTCAGTGCAGAGCTTTCACATCAAAGTGCAGTTCAAATTCTGAGGTGTGATTTCAGCAATTTGGAAAATTTTCATTACATTCAAGCTATGTATATTCAGTTACGTCTACAGGTACTGAGAACATAGCTATCTCTTATTTTTCTAAACCAGTTATTGTGTTATGCACAGAAGTGTGTCGAGAACTGTTTTTCCTTTTCATACATCTTATAAAGCACGTTTTCCAGTTATGCCAGGAGAGTTATTTACTGAAAGACTAAAAAAAAAAAAAAAAAAAAAAAAAAAAAAAAAAAAAGCTATTGTAACTAAAGGCACTATCTGTTCTTCAGTATGTTTAGCAACAGTTATGTCATAAAAGGAATACAAATAGAAAAAAAAAAGTCTGGCTGGGGTAGGTATATTGGGGAACAAAGGAAGGTGTAGTTGACAGAAAGCTCGTTAAGAAATTACAGAAAATTGTACATAGTAATGTTTCAAAGAAGTCACTTTTCAGAACTGCACGTTAAAAACAAAAAATAAGTTACACTTACTTTCTCAGTTCTTTCCGCTACATTCCTCCACGTATAAAATGTCTTTACTTTATTATGAATAGTTTCTGGAGATGGTAATGTTCCTGATCTGAGCCGGGCAATAGCTTTTTCCAATCCATCACACAGAGATTTCACTGAGGGTTCACATAAAAGAATAAGATCTTCTGGAAGCACCTCAGGAATCCCGCCAACTCGTGTACTCACCACCTTTGAAAGAAACAACAGCAACATAGCACAGGCTGCATTAAAAAAAAAATAGCAAACAGGTTACATAATAAAATGCAGAGATATTGCTATTATACTGTTAGAATGAAGTACCTGAGAGGAAAAAAAATATCAGTCACTAGAGGTCATGAACACAGAGATTGATACTGTATTTCAGGAATTCATGAGAAGGTCTAGATCCACAATTCATGAGATCTAAAGGTCTAGAAAACACCTTAGATCTGATGGTCTTTTCTTAGAGAAAATCTAGCATAACACATTACCTGTAACTACATTCAGAATCATTCTTTGGTAGCATGGTAAAACAGAAGACTTTACCTACTGAATAGCATATGAGACCATTGCCTCTCTTAAACGTGTCTGTCACAGCATGCAACTAAATCTGTTTAATTCAATTTGCAACTTTTGCTCCCTAGTGTTTCATAGAAACTACAAGGTCTAATTGGAAAGGACAGTTTTAGCTCCATACATCTTCAGTTGTATGGGTTTCTAACTGGTTTCTAGGTTACTGAACATTTGCAAAATGCATATATACAACATACATCTATTTCTCTAAAAATTCAGTAATTCTAAATTGAATTATTCTTTTTAGAAGGGAAGTAAGATGTTGGTAAGATCTATGTTATAATCTGTAAACAGTGGACAACAGTAAGAGAATTGCAGGATTTTCCCAACTCTAGGGAAGAAAATGGATGACTGGGGAGCAACTAGATAATAACTAATATCAAAGAATATTACATAAAAAAAAGTCTCTCTCATTTCTGTATTTCTTGTATACCAGATACTCTCAGCAGTCTCAGCAATCTCATTTCTTTATAGCACCCCCTTCCCCCCTCCACTTTTCCCCCCTTTTTTTTTTTTCATCTGAGCTATTGATTAGCCAACAAGGTTATTTTTGCAAATGCTTCAGCGTTACCTCTCTCTCCCTCTTTTCTACAAGGAATCCCTATATGGTAAGGCAAATATACCAACCATGCTCATGAACCATTTTTCTCCAAATTCTCATTAAATAGTGCCAAAGTAAGACTTTAGGCAAAACAACTACCCCAAAAGTCTGTAAAGCCATACATACAAAAGAGCACCTTGGAGAGGCACTCTGGTTAGTTCAGAGAACTGAGAGTAAGCAGTTCTACATGTTATTCACAGTTCTGCACAAGTTTTTTCTGGGTGCTTGAGTAGTTTCGGTTAACCCTTTTAGCTCAGCTTCTAGGTGATCTGCAAACGAGGGGAGCACTTGCTCACCTTTGTAAAGACAGGGTGTCAGATGAAATGCAATGTCACAAGAACATATTACTAAGTCATGAATTGTGTTTAAAATGCGCTCACACACGCTCTCGTAGAGTCAACGTCCTCACTTACCTGCAAGCCACAGCTTGCTGCTTCCACAATTGCCATACAGAAGGCTTCAGTGAGAGAAGTGTTGAGAAAAATGTGCCCCTGAACTAGGACATTTCTAACATCCTGGTGCTCCAAGGCTCCCAGAAGACGGACCCTGTATGTAAGAAAGAGTATAAGATAGCCACTACATTTGCAGTCTAAACATGCTATATAATATTACCATATACCGAAAAATGTTATAGTTTCCATGTTACAGAAGTATGCAGAGAAGTAACAACACATCTTTATTCTGGTAACTTTACATTTCACCGCTTTTTGTTTTCACACTTGAACAGTTTACAAAAAAAAAAAAAAAAAAAAAAAAAAGAAGAAGAAGCTGGGAGGAAGGTTGTTTTGTTTCGATGGCAGCTGCCTTCCAAACACTGCTACTATGCCGTAACAACATTGCTTTATGCAGTTAATAACTAAGATTTGTCATCACTTCTTTGACTGGATGCAGTACATGCATTTGCAGGGCGAGATCTGCTCACTTTCAAAGTCCAAAGGGTGTGGGGGGGGAACCTTTTAGATTATCAGTGTTCAGGACCTGTATTATTCTGAAGTGACACTGGGAAACCAGAAGATGGAGAAGAGTAACACTAGCAGGCAATTTCATCTTCCATGCCATGCGGAAGCGGAGGAAGCAATCCTTACAGTGAAGTACAGAATGAGCAACAGAAGATAGAGGCCTTGCAGTGAGGAATTGGGAACCCTGCACACAAGAGAAAACTTGAGAGTGAAAATCTCAGCAGTGGAAGCATTTGTGAGGGTGACCACAAAGTTTCTTAACAGAAGGCTGCCCAGAATCTCTCCTCTGCAACAAAGCAGGCAAATGGGCAACAGGCAATTTTGGCTAACATTTACCTAGTCACTATGCATTACATATTTACTTCAAAAGAACAGAAGTTGTTTTTTGTTTGTCCATAGGTTTTCTAAATTGCACACTGGGAACACAGTATTCTAGAATACACATGAATAACTATATACAGTTAAGGCTATTCTAATTCTGATGAAGGTTACGTTTCCAACTTTTGGTAGAAGGGAGTAAGGAAATGTGGTTTATTTTTAGAAGAAAAAAAGAAAAAAAAGGAAAGGGAAAATTAAGAACCTGATATTTCCTATAAAAATAGTGTTGAACTAGAACAAAAAAAAAAATCTCACAGAAATATAGAACATATGTCATAGGAACAGTTTGGTAACACAGTAGCATCTACGTGTGTGTACACACACACACACACAAAGTCATACTAGATAGGCACTATCCTGAAGAGTTCGATTTAAAAGAACAAGAACGAAACAAAGGAGAAACGCCAACAAGGAAAAAGACTCCAAAATTACTAGCCGTCATCCTCATGAGCAGTTGGCACATCAACTAATGCTTAATACCATACATCATTACATGGCAATATAACAAAAGTAACCTGAACACCACCATTCCAGAGAGGAATATGAAGAAATTTAGATTTTTCCTGTATCATCTGAAAGTTCCCACAGGGTCTACTCATATAACAGTGACTGCTGTATCTGCTTCATCCTTAATGATTCTCTTCCTCCAGGGTAAGTTTTGGGGATTTCTTTCTTGAGGGGGAGTAGAAGAGGGGAAAGGGAAACAAGAGGAGAGTTGGTGCTCTCTTCGCTCTCCCAGAGTACACTGAAGGACTGTAAAATTGCACAGAACAAACCTGTCATGTAGCTGGTATCTTTCCCGGACTTCTTCCAGAACGATTCGCTTTGGTCCTTCTCCTCCAACCAAGAAATGCAAATCTGGGTATTTCTGACAGAGCTCAGGAATTATACCACTTAGCAAATCTATACCTAAGAGTACAAAATTTAAAGCTGTTAATGGATTTGATTTTAGAACCTATCATGATGTAGCCTACTGCTATAACTCTACTTGAGGGGAGGGAGAAGGTAAAGGCAAAGGGTGTCAGCAGGACTGTTGTGTCGCTATACATAAAAGTCAGGTAAAAGACACAGATAAAAGACACCATCTAACTTATTATAAGACAAATATTCCTCAAGGGAGGGAGTGAAGAGGATGGGGCTGGCTTCTTCTCAGTGGTGGCCACTGACAGAACTAGGGGTAATGACCCCAAACTGAAACACCAGAAGTTCCAGAGGAACTTAAGGAAGAAACTTCTTTCCTGTGAGGGTGACAGAGCCCTGGAACAGGCCGTCACAGAGGGGCTGTGGAGTCTCCTTCTCTGGAGATGTTCCAAACCCACCTGGATGCCACCCTGTGCCACGTGCTCTGGGTGTCCCTGCTGGAGCAGGGGGGTTGGACTAGATGATCTCTCTACATGTTCCTTCTAATCTTAAAGATCCTATGATTCTATGAAATATGAAAAGGGAAAAAATGGTTGTTGCTTCATTAAAAACAGTAGTAGAAACACTCTTAACAGAATGTGTAGTTTGGGCTCTAAGCCTTGTTCCCAATATAACTCAAACCTTCCATTTTACAAATGCCAAAAGATACAAAACCTCAAACCCCCAAGTGAGCAGACTGAAACGCGCAGTTCTTGAACGCTCAGGTAGCAGCTTGCAAGTGGCCAGAATCCCATTTCCCATTTAATCCACGCTGTGGATACGGCTATGAAACAAAACACAAAGCGCACTCACGCCGCGGCCCCCGCTACCTTTCCTGTAAACGAGCCTGCTGACGACGACCACGGTCACGGTGCTGTCATCCCTTCTCAACGGGTCCGGCGTGAAGTCAGTGGGGTCGACGGCGTTGGGGATGACGGAGACGATGCGCGGGTCAAGCGCCGCACGCAGCACTGTGTTCTCCTTGCTCGTGTAGGAGACGCAGATGATGTGGTTGGTGTCACAGAGCGACACGGTGAGCAGCTTGTTGGTGAGCACCGAGCTGACGTCGGCGAAGCCGAAGAGCGAGTGGTCCGTGAAGACAGTGCGCAGCCCCATGGTCTTGGCGTGGAAGAGCGCGTCGTGCGCCATGGCCGAGAAGGAGCTGTGCGCGTGCACCACACTGACGCGCTCGCGCACGAAGATGTGCCGCAGCAGCGGCAGGCTGTGGAAGAGCGTCGTCGCCGTCGACTCGTTGTACATGACGCGCAGCGGCAGGTAGTACACCTTGAGGCCGCGCGTCAGGTAGCGGACGCCGCGGCGGGCGCCGTACGCGTGCGTCACCACCACGACCTTGTGGCCGCGCGCCATGAGGCACTGCGACAGCTGGTACACGTGGCTCTCCACGCCGCCCATGTTGGGGTAGAAGAAGTCCGACACCATGCACACCGTGTGCCACCGCCGGCCCGCCACCGCCATGCCGTCGCGCCACGCGGGGCCTCGCTCATATGCTCGCGGCCCCGCCGCCAAGGCCCGGCCGCCCGCCGGGCTGCTTGAGCACGTTGCCAGCCATCGAGGGAGGCAAAGGCCTCCAACCCACACTGGGTGCCCTGCCGCTGCC
>JAWLRI010000411.1:205181-281563 GCA_034781795.1 Crypturellus tataupa
GGGCGTTAACCGTTGGCCGGGCGGAGGGGGCGGCCGTTGTGAGAGGCGGCTCCGACCTCGCGCTCCTCCTGCCTCGCGCTCCTCCTCCTCCTGCTCCCCCTCCTCCTGCTCCCCGCGCTCCTCCTCCTGCTCCCCGCGCTCCTCCTCCTGGTCCCCGCGCTCCTCCTCCTGGTCCCCGCGCTCCTCCTCCTCCTCCTCGCGCTCCTCCTCCTCGTCGTGCTTTTCCTGGTGAATCCCGCGGGCCGAGCCTCCGTGTTTCCCGTGTTTTAGCTTGCTGGGCGGTTTGGTTTAAGCAGCCGCCGTGCCCCAGGGAGCAGGGTGCAGCATCCACCCTCCTGAAGCAGCGTGCATGCAACTGCAGTGAGAAATCTGTCCTTGTAGCTTGCTATTAAAAAATCTCCTACACGCGCAGCCAAACCTTTTTAATCTAAAGTCTATCAAAAACTGTGCTGCACAGTGCAAAGTAGCCAATTCGTTTTGGCACTTTTAACACATTTTTTTTTTTTTAATCCCTTAGTGGTGGGGAGCTTTTTCTGGTTTATTCTTTGGCTTCAGCAGTCATAGCAGTAAATTCACAGATTTCTCAGGTCTTCGCAACATGTGCTTGAAACTTGCCCTTTGCAAATGAAAAACTAAAGTACCCTGATTCTTAAGAGCTGCCGAGCAGTTTGTGCTTTGAGAAACAAAAGCGCATAATGTAAGATTTGCAATGAAACCTCAGCTGGCCTCGCTTATCTGTGTATTTCAGGTCTCAAAAAGGTTTGGAGTCAGCTCTTACCAACTCCAGCTCTTCTGCTACTCGCTGCCAGGAACAGATGTTACCACAGCAATCTAGTGCTGCTCATGCTTATTCTATGTGCTCCCCAAAATATGTTTGGTAGCTGCTTCCCCTGGGTAAGATTTCTGATATGAATTCTGCCCAATTTGGTCTTATGCCATAAACTCCTATGCAGTTATATGTGGCCTTAGTAACAGTGCTAAATGACATAGAGTGAAGCACTGCTTAGATTAAAACTTCAGCAGGTCAGGCCTGGCGGAGGTATCTGGAGGTGGAGAAAGGCAGAGGGAGAAATCAAGCACCTCATTTTGGGGAAAGGGGTGGGAAAGGGGTTGGTGTGCTGAGTAAGGAAACCACCCCTTTGATTTTCTGCCGTGCTTGGAGGCGGTAACCGGTATTGCTCCATCCAGCTGTGTCTTCAAGTGCTGCTTGTAAGTGGAGCGCCTGGCAAGGACCTGAATTTCGGGAGGCGAAGCGAGACGTAAGGTTGGAAAGGCTGACGTGTCCTGCTGTGGAGCAGAGGGCCAGAGGGACCAGTGGGTCCTACTTCACTGCAGAAACAGGAGTCTGGATGTAAAACAGTTGCCTTGAATTAAATGTAGGAGAGACCAAAGTCGTGTCAACAAAAGGAGGATCTTTGGTCTTCTCAGATCTGCCACGTGGTGTCTGGTAATTCACATTAGTAAGCTGCCTCAGGGTCAGGCTGCCCTGAAGAGTCACGCTGTAGTAGCAACTGCATTTTTGACTTGTCAGAAAAATATATATATATATATTTTGCCGATTTGGAAAGTAATTCATTTTTCTCTCAGACTGGCTACTGTTACTAACAAACTTCTTTGTAACTGATCTTAGCAAAATCCACAGAGGATGCTGAAGGCGGGCGAGCCAGGGGGTGGCAGCAACGACGAGGGCCCTCCGTGACGAGGACTGCGGTGACGGATGACATGGGCCTCGCGATCCCCGGAGAGGGCGCGCTGTCCCGTTCCCGCCTGGGCCGACGTGATCGTGGCCCACCCCGGGGGCCTGTGTCCTCGCCCTCGCGTGTGACGGAAGCTCTGCCTCTCCTGGCCGAAGGTGTGCCGAGGGGACGGGGCCTTCCCCTCCGGTTCAGCGACAAGGGTATCTCCGCGGGCTCCCAACCGAGGGGAGCACCGGTACCTTCTCCGAGAGCTTAACCTGCGGACCGCGAGCCCCTCGCGGCTACCCGCAGGGCCCTCGAGGACAAAATGCAAAAGGAGCCAGTAACGCTCTGGCCCCCTCCAGGAGCGCCTGGCCCCCACCTCCGGGCTGCCAGAGCGTTCTGTGTATGAGATGTAACGAGTTTCCCGGTGCCCTGCACGCTGCTCAGTCACGCCAGCCGGCATGACTGAGCGTGCGTGGGCACCGGGGGGGCAGCCCAGGGCCTACTCGGGCTTCTGTGGCTCCCCATTATCCCCAGCAGGATGCTAACTGCCAGAGAGCACTGCAGCCCCTCTCTTCAGCAAAGCAAGTGGAATCTGACGCGGTCCCTAAGCTGCCCCTGACCACAGTGTAAATTCAAGATGCCAACACCAGTTCACAAAACCTTTCACAGGACAGAACCGTGTTGTCCCAGAAATCTCCCCTTCTGCCACAGGAGCCGTGATTTTGGAGCCCGCTGCGCATTTGTCTACACGTTGGAGAGGATACAGAGCCTTCTCAGCAGTTGGCCATAAACCCTGGAATGTGTTTCTAAAGGTCAGGAGAAGTATTATGGCTAAAGTTTCTTGCCTTTGACCCCTGCATGCTCACTGTGATGTCCTGACATCGCTGTTCTACATGAAACATGACTAGCTGTGTTTTATGTCATATCACTAGCTCAGCATAATCCCACATATACCAGCAGCCTCCTTCCGCTGTCATCTTCAGTGATCCTGAAAAATTTATGTCTCCCAAGAAGCTTAGGGAAAAAACCTAAAGCAAGGGAAGGGATCTTTGCCACTGTAGACTTGGCAAATATATTTGATAAATTTTCCATTCACAATTGTTTCACAAAGACAGGATAACTCACATTTTCCAGCTTATGTTGTTGTATTGTTTATTCATAAAGCCTGGTGTCTTATCTTGCCCCGATAAGAGGTGAAACTGTTAGTGTAGGGACCGAGTGCTGAAGAGAGAATCAAATTTGCTTCCTTTCTAAACGTCAAGCTTGATCCATTCATTCCCTCATTTAAAGTACATACAAGGTCAAAGTAAGACTGTGGAATATGTAAAGCAGAGAGTGAAGACGTTAAACCAGTGACAGCAGAAAAATTATTGCTTCCAAGCCTGAATGTAGAATGCTCCCTAAAGCACCCTCATAAATTGAGTTAATGGAGAGGGAAGACAGAGGAGACTTAAAGAGACTCCTGTGGCTTTGTACTGCACGCAGATGTCATCTTGCCTCAAGGAGAGCTGTTCTGTATTCTTGAAAGTAAAGGAAAACTTTATGCCAGGTGCTATATCATGTTTCTCTCAGCCTCCCCTCAAAAATACCAGCTTGGTGGAGTAGCTTTTCTAGGTGGATAAGCTCATGTATTACAACTCCTGCAGAGCTCATGAAATGTGCACCACGCATTTTAAAAGAAATATTAGGTGAAATCTGTGTATTTAACAAAATTGTATATATCCACTTCTGTGAATTTCAAAAGGGAAAATCACAAATGTGGAATTTAATTTAACACGTTTGTTTATAGCTGATATATCTAAAGCACATGGTTTTATTGCTTCAGAACATGAGTAGCTCATATAAAAGGTAATCAGCTGTTCACAAAGCACTTCACAAACAAGCAGCCAAGCCGTGTTGTTCCAGAACCTGATATCATGGTGAGGTAGCAGTGGCGCTACTGGAAGAAATAGTTCCTTACAGTCTAGCTCCCTTATTGATGAAATTCTCCAAAATCTGGATGAGATGTTAATATGCTTTTTTAAAATAAAGTTTTCAAGGTGAAAAGGTTAATAAATTGCAGTGCAGTCCATGAAGGAAATTACTATTAAATGCAAACAGTAAAAAATGGATTGTTGTCTTTCAGTCAGATTTCTCTCTCAGGTTCCAGGAAATGTTTCTCCTTTTTGCCAGCACATCTCCCTTCCAAGCAAGATGTCCAAGGCAGGTGAGTTTACTGAGGGAGGTGAGAAGTTGATCAGCAGCTGTGTCTATCTGTTAGGTCTCACATCAGTATCTATACTGTGCCCTTCATGCATGTCCCGAGGTCGCGATCCTTCAGACATCCTCTGCGTACCTTTGTATACTACAACTCACTCTGTGTCCAAGGCACCAGGCTTCCTTCTCTCTCATCTCAGGACAGTGAAGAAGAGGAAGAGCCTGTGCCCATGTCAGGCATCGTCTGTGTCTCAGTGTAATGTGGTCTGGGCAGCAACCAGGATGCTTGTCCCCTGAGCTTTCTGCACACAGATGTCTGTGCCCCTGAGCTTTCTGCACACAGAGTGGGTCCCCGTCCTTTCCAGTGCTTGGCAGTTGCTCTACGTTGTTGTAGATGGTCCTCTCTTACATGACCCAGACATCAGTATTTCACTTCCTTTCAGGGAGCATTTTAGTGCCTGAACACAGATGATCTCATGGTCTCCATCAGAAGATGGAGTCAAGAGTAGGTCCTGGTTACTCTCCTTTTTTCCTTCATTTCCACCTGAGTCAATGATGCCTCCACATAAGGGATATCAAATGTCTTGGACACACAATGCTACAATGCTCAATGATGACAAGGCTTCTTCTGACATTTCAGACTTGTCAGAAATATTGACAAGTTAACCTTGCTCTGTCAGGCCTTACAGATATCTGTCACAGTGCACAGTGGCTGTGCCACAGTGCACAGCCAGCATCAACTCTGTAACATGTGACCCAGTTAATTTGAGAAATAAAATCATATCCCTCTGTCTGATCTGGATCAGAAATGATCCAGTAACACACAGATCTGATATCAATGATGATGAAACTATAGCCCAATTCCCCCATTAGACTTTGCTTTTCTTTTTTTTTAACTAAATTTTACTAAACTTTAATGACAATTGAACTGCAGATCTCAATTCCCATTTATCTGATCTTCTCATTTATCTAGCCTTGGGGTCACAATTAAGTGCTTTAGGATTTGTGCATCATTTCTATTAAAAGAGAAAGCCAGTCTTACAGGTCCTCTCTTTGTCTTCTATTTGTACAGGTCTTCTATTTGTAAAGACAAACATTGACAAACTCTTCAAAAAAAATTATTGTTACAGAGTCAATACAAACTGAAGAGCCCAAAGTCTCTGGTATATCTATTATTAAAATGCAAATAGAATGGCTTTAACGGAAAGTTAAAGCAGTATAAAAAAGCAGTAAAAACAGAAAGTGTAGCAACAACAGCAGATGGAGCTATTGGAAACTTTAACGTATTGGTTGTGGTGGGCATGCAAAATATTCTTTGTATGAGGCTGAAATTCTGCACCTGGTAAAAAAGAGTTAGCATGACAAAATGGTGTGTTTAATTTCTTATAGCTAATCATCCTACCACAGATATGCTCCAGAACATTATCAGCACTGTTCTCAGTGCCCATGATACCCTTTATTGCAGAACCTGAGTGCTTTTGGTGTGATTTGAATTAGAAGAAAACCGCAGGTCCTACACAAACTAAGTATGAATTATCCATTATTTAGAGAGTTTATATCTGGCCTTGAATAAATAGAACAAATCAAGATTATACTTAAAAATCAGTATGAATAAAACAAGGTTTTCCTTAAATTGATAGCTTTAGGTAGCTGCTCCTATCTAAAGATGAAAAGAAGGGGAGGGCTGTGGAGGAAGCAGTCTTTTTTATTTTACTGTTAGAATTGGCAAAGCTCAAGGAGCTCGCAGTGCCATAAGTCTTTCTGGTCATTTGAAATGGGCTTTGTGCAGATTTAAAATAATTGCTTTGAGTATAATTAAATTAAAATGGAATAAAGCAAGGTGATAAGGTGATTACTCTCTGGGGGATAAGTAGAGATGGACAGGCAATTATAAGCTATGAAATCTTCAAGAATGAGCTGTGAGTGGTTTTAAAATGGCATGCACAGGAAAATGCCAGATTAGAGAGGGACCAGTTGACTTTATAGGGTTTTTCATGAAATGTTTTTGTAATTTGAATAATATATTCTGATTATTACAGACATTATTGATGATAAGAAAAAAAAAAAAAAAAAGAAAAAAGGTTTTCCCAAGAAAGACAGAAGAATAGAAACCCACCAAGGAGAAGGAGGCATAAGAGTTTGCTTAGATAGCATGACTAGGAAAAGGCAGGAAAAAGGCTTGGATAGATACTTGGTCATATAGCCACCTAAAAGAAACTGATGCGTTAGTCTGGTTATCTTGCATCACAGTTTCATTTGGATCTGTGAAATTAAACCACATGTTTGAAGTACCATTTTCATCATTTAAAAATATCACTTTGTAAAAAGAGGTGAAATAGTACCTATTTTGTTACCTTCTTGTCACTTAATTTGGAATCATACTCGGTAACTGCATATTTTTGATATAACAATTGTTTTATTTTTAAAATATATAAAATATATTGTATATATATAATATATATGTAATGAAAATTAGAATTAAGAGCATTGCTTGTCGAGCTATAAACTTTTTAAATGTAGCTTTTGATGTTTAAGTAACCAAACACCTTATCTGAGCTTGTGGATCCCCAGTGATGTTCCTAACCTGGGAGGACCTTTCATGTTGAATATTATTATGAAGTAGGATGAAAGTGAAGACAAAGAAGGGTGCCAATAGCATACAAGTCAAAGCACAGACCTGACCTTGGCAGTATCCTTTTACGTAGTCATTTTGCTTCATGGGCTAAAGGAGCAGTTTAATTTAAAACATCCCCCGCACTAGAGTTAAAAGCTTTTATTAAAGTTTTGAGTAACTGTTGATGTAGGAGCCTGACAGAAATAAAACGAATGGCAGTATATCATTTGTACACCCTGACTTGTTTGTATTTTTGTTTGTTTGTTTGTTTCTTTTTTTTTAATATAGCCTATAATCAATAAGAACATAGATTCACTTCTCTCGGTAACCACCCTCTACTTCCACAGAGGCTGATTCACTCCAGGTGTCCAAATTTAGAAGCTGTAGCCTCTTTCTTATTTAACGTTGCAAGGCATTTATCCACAATTTAGCAAATGCATGTGAAACAGGCAGCTTGAGGGACTTCCATAGTTGCTAGAGTTGGAGGTTTTTCTTTTCTTCAATTTCCTTTTCCTTTGTTCACACTACTGTAAAGCAAAGTAACTTGATTTATATTCCATAACTCCTGGGTTTCTTTAATACAATAAACCAAAAATCAGATCCACAAGTTTTTATTTTTCTGATCCAAAAATGATGAATAAAACAAGGTGATAATGTGATATCTAGGTGTCATTTTTTTTTTCTAGATCTGATTTAGAAAACAAATTGTCTTTTGATGCAAATAGTAGCTTGGAAACATGCAACTAGCTTCACAAGAATTTCCTGAGTCCAGCCCACAAGTTCCCCAACACATTCATGTGTGGGTGTTGGGGAAGGAGGTCTCACTGTTGTAGTTAGAGGCACTCGCACGGACAGTTTAGAGGAGACAAAATACAGCCAGTGTATATATATTTTCCTCCAAGGTACGGTCTACTGACTAATCTCCAGCTGTGCACAATGTGCAGAAGGGGCAATGGGATGAATCAGAGAGCCAGAGATCTGCAGGCTGTGTTAGGGCCTGCAGGTTTGGGTTTGGGAAGAACAGATGCAGAAGAGGACCCTAAGAGTTAGCTGGACTTGATGCCCAAAGGATATATAGAGATTTATAGGTTTGCAATATAGATGCTTGTGTCCATGACATGACTTATATATGCTCTGTCAACCTCCCTGTGAGTAATGTTTGCTATAAGCAAACACTATGTGGCATATGAATTTGTTCTGGAATAAATGGTATCTATGCTTGAGTCTTTTCACTGTCGCGTGACATTTTGTTAGATCACACATACCTCTGTCTTTCCAGAAAATACGATTTTAAGAAGTGGGTAATGATTTCTTGAATCTTGGAAATGCACTGGTGTGTTTGTTTTCATTTTTGTTCTGTTTTTGTTTTGTGTATTGCTACAGTTCTCAATCTACTGCCCTCTCCCCTCTAAAAAGCAAGTGGAAGTTTGAAAACTAACTATTAGTTAACAATGATGTTTTTAGAGGCTTCAGACTTGCTTTATTCACAATTAACATTTATTATTTAAACATTCTGATTCTTTTTATGCCCAAGAATGTTTAGGGAGTGTAATCCAAACGTAGCATTAAAGACTCCTCTCATTATATAAAAACTAAGACACACAATAACAGGAAATTTTAGCATTATTATTCTGGCTATGAAACCTGTAAATCATGTCCATATGTTTAAAAGGCAAGTCATGCCGAACGCAGTAATAAAAGGCGTTTCAAACTTCAAACAGAATGTTCCTCTGTTCAATAACCTTCCTTCTGAGAAGGTCATTTAGTCATAGGTTAAGAGCTAATGACACCAGTCAAAAACAGATCTGCCATAAATTTTGCATACCTCATTTAAATCTTTTGAATTGTTTTATTAAATCCGTGTTATTAAATTCTTATCTATTGATATGAAAGATAACTTGAAGCAATTCCGTCTTAGATTTTATTGAATATTTGAAAATGGATTGACTTCAGAATTTCTCAAATAAAATAACAACTGTGAACTTTTATAAATCCTCATCAAATTGTAATTATTTGCTTGTGTTTCCTTCTCCACACAGAGCTCCTGACAGTATTTTTCTTTTAGTCATGATTTTCCATGTAAAGGATTTATGGCCTGTGCCATGATATTAGCAACATCCAGGTCTCCTTGGGGCTGTGATAATCAAGACCATCACATAGTACTGGCATCCAGAGCGTTATGCCTAAACTCTTATTGAGTTTATTGCTTTGGGGAAGGTTATGAATACCCAGGATATAATCTAGCTTTTTCTCATACAAGAGAACGGGATAGAAAAGGGCAGCTCCCAGCAATGCAGCGACTGGCACGGGGCCTTGGGAGCAGATGATCTGCTAGGATAGGAATTTATTGTAGAAGAAACGAGCTTATGAGCTGTGAGCTCCCTGTTCTGCACACGCAGCTGTGAGCCAGAGCAGCCCCGAATGCCTATGGGTCAGGGCTTCCCAAGACAGGAGTGCCTCTCCCTGTCCTTCCACAGGAACCAACGCAAGGATGAAGGATGGGGCAGTGCCGATACTCCCAGTGTTTAGCTTGCAGGGTCAAGCATAGATATTTTCACGTCCCTACACCAGTGCACGTGAATCTGGCCTGATCGGCCCTCTTAGACGTCTCTGCTTGGCCGTTGAGGATACCGCTCGCGTTAGGTGATGCGAGGGAGCAGGCACGGACACGCTACACCGCCGGGGAGGGCTGCAGACCTGCAGCGATGTCTCATGTGTGCCGTGGCCCCTTGAGTACAGGACACCGCAGCGAGGTGTCCCCGTCCCTCTCAGTGCGTGTGCCGGCCTCGCCGTCCCTGTGGGGACTCGGCGGGCCAGGGACGGCTCGCTGACACATTAGTGAGCTAACGGAGAGAGGAAAAGCTGTGTGAAGTCTAATGCTGCACGCAGAGGCAGAGGGAAGGAGTTGGGTGAGGACCGGTGCGTCCCTGGTGTGCGCTAACACACATATACACACGCACACGTCTGTTATCCTGCACGGGTCTGAGCCTGGGTTTTACCTTGGGTACTGAAGCTGAGAATCCTACTTCACCCAAGAAGCATTCCTTAAGTCTTTTACAAATTAGGCCCACGCATCCCTAAAGAGCATGAAAATTAAAATAAACTAGGCAAATATTAAAGTGTACAAGCTGCTTAGGCCACTTTTGTTAGTGAATCATAAGCACTTCATCTTTCCATTTTCAAGAAAAAGCCTGAGACCTGTTCTAACTTCACAAGCTTTCTGGCACATTTCAGCTGGAAAATGGAAATTCCTCACAGATAAAAGAGACATCAGGATTAAATGGGAAAATAACACTGAATTTTACTTTGACCTTCAGATGTATTTTTGATGACCACAGATTTTCTGTTGTTTGAGCTGAGCATATTTATACCAGAAATATTTACCTATGCCTGCCACAAGTGGATCCACAAGAATAAAGGGCAAAATTTGAGGGTTGGAGGTTAAATTCACCTAGAGGTTTAAGCTGAAGCATGTGGATGTAGCAACATTTCACTTGTCCCCATTGGGATCCTCAGTTCTAAATTAGACCTCAGGCTTTAGAGCTCCACTTAAGAGTAGGTTAAGAAGCCACAAAAACTTCAGAGCAGGGTCACAGGGAAGGACAGGGGTGGTCAGTGATGGTACATTTCTGGTCTCCATGTGCTAGTGGAGGTTGTGCTCTGGGCAGTTAGATAGCTCATCTTCAGTTCTTCCCTGCCTCATTGACAGAAGCTTTTGAATTCAATTTTCTACTTCCCAGTGACTACCATATCTAAAAGCCTCCTGGAGCTGGAGCAGCTCTGTTTTGTGAAAAATATTTAAATACTTCCTCGTCAGGACAGAAAACTGAGGAAGCCCCTATAGCTCGGCACTGACAATACTAAGATATTTCAGTCACTATATTTCAATTTAAAAAGTACTGGGCAATGCAAAAGCTTGAGTTCTTGTCACATATAGCTCAAAGCCAGACCACTGTGCCCGCAGAGGGCATCATCTCGTCTGCACTTGCTTTATGTCAGCGTGGCTCTTCTGACTTCAGTAATTATTCATGAGTCTAGCAGGTCACCACCCAAATTCAACCTGTAAACTGCTCTCCAATTTTTCCGTTGTTAAAGCTCACTGTAAACTACTGTCCACAGGCAATGTGGCTATGGTCAACAAATACACCTCAGCTTTTTTAATGCTTGGGAAAAAAATAATTATCTGAACAAATATTGTTGTAGGGCCTCACACTAATGTGAATACCTCATTACCTTGTTATCCTGTATGCTGCTAGTGCCAGTTACCTTCTGTTCAGAATGAGCTGCCTGGGCTTGCCCGGCATGGGGCCTCTGCAGCTCCTGGACTCCCTGGGGAATGTGCTGATGTTGTACCTTGTCAGCAGTCCAACCACAAGTGGGAGAACCCCCCATGAGGACGTCAGGAGACGTTCCTTCCTTGTGAGGACGTTCGTATTATTCAGGACTTCGCCCCTCATCAGTCTGTGTCTGAATGCAGGGCTTCCCAGAGGAATGAGGGGAATGTAAAGGTGTGCTCCTGCTGCCAAGCTGACTCACCTCCCTTCTGCACAGGGCTCCTGTTCCCCGTTTCGTCTGCGCAGTGGGCAGGCTTTGCCCCTTGCACGTGCCCTGGGCTCTGGAGCAGAGCTCTCAGCAGGAGGCCCCAGTGCAGACCTGTACATCGGGGCTGCGCTGGCCTGCAGGAGCTCCACCCCGTACGGTCACCTGTCAGACCACATTCTTCTCTCAGAGGCTCCCAGGTGCCTTCTCAGCACTGATAAGGAATACAGCCTGCTGGTATGTTTGCATAGACCCAGATCAGAGCCAGCTTAGTGGTCATTCAGTCTGAGTAATCATCCAAGGTTAAATCTGCCATGCCTTATTCTGACAGAAGACACATTATACTGGCGCTTTGTCCATCAACTGAATCCGTTTTTACAGGATTTGGCTCTAATTTTGTTTTAAAGAAATCCTTTTTTTTTTTTCTTTATATAACTCTCAGATGTTCATCAAAAAGCCATTTTCTCGTCTCTGTGTTGTGTCAACCTTTCCATCTCTGTAGCAACTGTTTTGTTTCCTTTATTCCATCTGTTCACAATGCAATATGGAGCTGGAGAATTCAGTGATGGGAAAAAATGACTTAGCCGTCAAGACTATCACTTCCAATTCAGGACTGAGGTTACGATGTTTTCTCTAGTCCGGCTCAGTCCAGACTCCAGTGCCTCAGCAAATAAAGCTGTCTTGTACTTGATTTCGTTAAAACAGTATTATGCAGGCCTCAAAATGGTGAAAGGAATCTCAGTGCAAAGGAGGTATTTCATAGCATGGTCAGCTAAAAGGAAAACCATCTTTCAGTGGAGCAAGCCTTTCCAAAATCACCAAAGACTTGGTACTAGCATGGCTGCCCACCTTCTAGACAGATCCACACGCCACACCAGGGACAAATAAATAAATCACATATGGCTTTTGGACAGATATGGGAAAGGCAATTCTTTACTGAAACCATTATAGCAAGTGACCTTCTACAGACCTGGGTTTGGGAAGGGGCCAGTCCCAGCGGGACAAACATTAAAAATGCTGTACTCGAGACAGCTTTGCATTTCTGCCTATTTTCTTTTTCTTTGGCAGAGTTTTAAAATAACAGAAGAAAATCAAGACCACTTGAATAACTGATGTATTTATTTTCTTATATACATTTAAATATGGCACATTTGACAGTAGTTGTACAATAAACTCAAAATGATAATTGAAGCTGGACAGTAGATCAAATAACTCAGTGCTGAAGATATGAGAAGCCAGATCCTGTACACTGAATTTCTGAGGAACATTTCACCCAAGAGTTGCACTAGCTAAGAATTCAGAGGCTAAGATTATTTAGTCTTAAATTCTGAAAGATTGGATGGTGCCTGTGACTCTGTCACCAATAAACCAGCTTCACCTTTCATAATCCACCATGGAACTGTCTCTTTCCACTCATCCTTCCAGACAGTCAACAATTCATCAGTTGTTGGTACCTCTTAGAGAATAGCAATCAATGCCCTAGAGGACCCAATTGCAGTTAGTGATTAATAAATAAGTGCAGCCTGGATCCATTCTTCTGCTATTAATGTGGAAGATGTCCATGTTTATTATTTATTGAAAGTCAGTGACAGCTACTTTGCAAAGCAGTGGATTGTTGGAGAAGTGGGTAAGTTTGGTCAAGGATTTTCTTTGCTTTGGGACCCATGAGAACCTCTCTTCTCCTTTGGACAACGGCAATGCCTGGAACACACTGGTTTTGCAGTTGGGCATGTCCGGGGTTGGGATGGACATCTGTCCTCACAGCTGTTCAATAAAGGAGAAAACGGCAAAAAGAGGTAAGCATTATAAAATGTTCTTTATTTTCCATCACATTCCTCAGCTTTTTTAACACTGAACACTGTGATGCTCTCCAGTAGGAGACACTTGGGAAATTTCTGACACCCTACAGTGCAGCGTGACAAGACTTCACAGCCTGACAGCTTGTCTATATCAACATGTCTTATGGTTGGCCACAATTTGTCCACAGCTGCAACCTAAGTAATGCTTTAATTTCTTGTGAGCAGTGAAATACGGAGTGCCAGCCCTCAAATTCTATAAAATGTATTATATTCAAACAGAAACCTCCCAAGCTCACCTGATGCTTTCAGATTCCTGGAATACTAAGCATAGAAGCCTGGCATACAAATCGTGTGTCCAGCCTGTAGTCAGTTCTATAAGACAAACTCAGCCAAAGCTGAATCTAAAAATGCAAAGGCTACTTCCACATACTCCTTGCTATGAACTTACAAAATCTATAGATCTTCCGTGCCATACAGTACTTTCAGGCATAACACAGTTTAATAGTCATCTCCTTAAGATTAGAGTGAAAAAAAAGGGAATAAATATATTTACTTGAGTAGCATACTTGTCTCTTCAAGACTAGGGTGGAAAAAAGAAGTAATAAATGTATTTACTAGAATAGCATCCTTGTCCAAACTTCTCAAAACGTGTTAATTAAATAAAGTTTAGACTTTTTCTATGAAGTATTGTAAATATTCTCTCTCTTATTATTATCTCCATAGTTGCAGCAAGCTATTTCACTCTTAGCTAACTGAGCACTTGCACCTCCAGTGTCTGAGCAAGCTAATTCAGATTTTGCAGTACAGACACACAGTGAACCAGGAACACTCACCTGCAGGTTTCGGCATGGAATATCTTGTGTTTCTGAGCACAACTCTCCTGGCTCTCCCTACACAAATAGCAGCTGCAGTTCTCCTTGCTTTGAAAGAAGTCCATGGGACATTTCTGTCTACAGATACATTCACAGTTATCTTCATCAAATTCCATATGTTGTCCACACATAGCCAGCTCAGCAAGAGGAGGGAGTCCTACAACAGCATATGTGTCTTTTAGCAATAAGCTTTACACAGCTAAGTTCTGCTCTTGAGGATACACGTAGCTCTTTACTTGCAAACAGTAGGGCTTAAACATACACTCCAATAGATTCTAGTCTTTAGAACTTCTATCACAACTTTGAACACAGGGTTTTTAGATTTGAGTTTAGAGTTTAGTTTTGGAGTTTTTTCAGGAGAGGAATGGACTGATTATTTCCCTTACTCTAACACTCTTATTTCCTGTGGGTTTGCTGAATGAACCCTGCATTATCTGGGGGCTGCATCTTAAAAGAGCCAAAAGCCATAGCAACACTGCATGTCACTGCACATCTACACAAACTATCACACTTGTCCATGCACTACACCATCAGCCAGGAAAAGCAATAATGTGTTTAGCAGGGTGCAACCCGATCTAACACTGGTCAATAAGCAGCATATGTCCACTTGACAGTTACTGAAAGGAGAAAACACTTTGTTTCAAAAACAAAATACCAGCCAAATGAAAGCACTGTCTAAATACCTCATCCATCTTCCTTCAAAATACACATCTGGAGTGCAATATAAAGCTAATCCTAGCAAAAAAGGGAACACATTTTGTGAAAGCCATATTAATATTCTGGCAGCACATCCCTGGTTAAAGGTCATGATGTATAATGGGTCATCGGAAAGGTAATTTCCTGTAGTTTTGCAATTAGCTCTTGGATTTAACCTATGGAATGTGGAATGTAACCTATGTTCATGACCTCTGCAATTTTAAGTTCTCATCTCAGTGGCCAAAAAAAGGCATAGTCATTACTTGAAAGAAACCTTCATTATTATTTACTTAATGTTGGAGAACCAATATCCAAACAAAATAAAAACATATCCTATTTGAAGGGAAAAAGTAATCTGCAGCAAATTCTTGGAGAAGAAAACCCTTCCTTGGGGTGATAAAGCTTGGCATGTACAAATTGATGTAGAGTGTTTAGGTCTCCCTTTGTTTCAACCTCAAAGACAAATATTAAGTTGATTTTATTTTTGTTCAAGCCACTGCCAAACACATTGTACTTCAGAGAATGATTTTTATTTGATGAAATATTTAGCTTATGTCAACAAAACCTATAATTCAACAAGTCACTATTTATAATGTTGCAAGCTGACTTTACAAAGGGCTAAGAGCTAAAGGGACTCCGGATATTCTCAGTCCTTTGGATTTTAAAATAAGAGTACTAATCCTTTTTTGAGCCAAGAACCTAACTTAAGGCCAAATGCCTAACTTGATGGATAAACAATCTGATCCAGAATGCAAACAGATCCTATAAAAACCACTACCATTGATCTCTTGCTTTTTAGAAGACTGTAACCAACAGAGTAGTTTATTAAGTTATTTGACTTTTTAACTTGCTAGTCTGGGATTTGTTTGCCATATTGCTTTTATTGTTGGCTTGGATGATTTATTCTTGTACTTTCTGCATCCATCTACTCTAGTGCAATGACAGTTTTATTTAATCAGCGCAATTTCCTGAGAAAAAATAAAAATTTTATATAGAATGTGGGGAAACTTCTCTAGATGTTTACTGCTAGTAAGTATCTTTAAACTTACACAGTTTCACCAGAGAATATTTCCTGCAAATGTACTTGTCAGGTTAAACTCTTTTCTAGGAAAAACAGAAAGAGAGGGAAAGACACTTCTGATTTTACCATATTCCATTTCTTTCCACAGACCTGAAAAGGTTCACTTGCATTCTCCTGAACACATATGGCATACTTGTGGAAACTTCCTAAGTAACTTACTAAATAGCATAATAGCAAAAAATAGACAAATAACTTTGAAAGGTCATATAATGTACTGCATTGCTTGCCACCCATTGGGAGAGTTGATTTTACTCATCTTATTCCTGTTAGCCTGTTTTTAAATGTTTCCCACATGAAGATTCAACCCTATGTAAAATAACAATTTAGCAAGGATACTTATTTCTTCTTCCTTATTCGGGTTGCTGGTATTGATAGAAAAAATGTCCAAGCAGATAACATGAGTCGGGGATAAACACATCCTTGTGTTTATTTTCAGGTGTGTTTCCACTCCACTAACAGAGGCTTTCTAGGGATGTGAAATCTAAGCTTAAGTCTCTCAGTAACAAAAGGAAGAAAACCAATATGAGACTTAACCAGCCTAAAGATAGTACAGCAAAGGTGTCCATTTATAATTTCAGCTTTACCTTCCCGTCTGTTAGGGTGCTGTGCATCTACAACGCATTCACATTTGTCACTGTCCCATACCCATCCATTATGGCAAAGTTTGTTGGTAAAGGGACATCTAGGGAAAAAAAAAAAAGATAGTAAAAAAAATCAGTATACTCACTTGGCAAGAAGAGCCTGCTAGTATTGTAGATCTGTCATAGCGTTATGCAAGCTTATTGGATCTGTTTGTATAACTACTGCAAACAGAAAACCTTAGGGATCGATGAATTTACTGATAGGGCTCAGCAGTCTGGTTCCCCAAAACTAGCACTAGCAGATGCAGTGTATATTTCGGATTGCATGCCTAGCAAACAGCTACAACTTTGCAGCTCCACTGATTCATACCACAGTTCTACCCAGCCCAGAGTAGCTTATTGCCAACTAGATTCATGCTCCAATTTTGTCATGCTGCAAAGTGCAATAGCACTTACGATTTTACTTATACTTAAGGGTGTCACTGGACTGTTTTCAGGGTCAGAGGGGTCAGTCTGACAAACTATTCTACGCCCTAATTGTTGCAGATGGCCTACGAGGGTCCAAATTGGCTTTGGGGGAATTCACAAACTGGAATGAGGATGAAGTTTTTCAGTATTTGCACAGGAAGGAGACAGCAGCTTGATGAAGAGCTGTGGTGGCTTCACTCAAATCATCTCTTTTCCAGTCCTAACTCAAGGGCTGTTACAGGGATAAGTCTACATGCAAAGCTAGACAGAGACATCTGAGCTAGCTTTAAGTCACTTAATGTAGCCCTGTTTCTAGACTT
The DNA here is from genome assembly GCA_034781795.1 of Crypturellus tataupa. Classification (NCBI taxonomy): domain Eukaryota; kingdom Metazoa; phylum Chordata; class Aves; order Tinamiformes; family Tinamidae; genus Crypturellus; species Crypturellus tataupa. The sequence continues at coordinate 222,030 of JAWLRI010000411.1, forward strand.
TTTGCTGAATTAATGTAACCTGTTATCATCAAGACTAAAGGTATGTTTACATCATATACATCATCAGTAGATGCGATACCACTTTTCTCTAGGCTCTGAAACTGAAAGACAGAAGCCAGATCTGGACAAGGAAGTGCATGGCCACAGTTTGCACCCGTCTCAGCCCAGCATGTCCTGAGATGCGGCAGAGCATTTTAGCATGACCTCAGTATTCTGTTTGCCCTGGCCAAAATATGTATGAACATATCTGCTTGTGTCAGATCAAAAAAGCCAGTGCACACATAACTAAATAGTGAAACATTGTGCTAATATGTGCAAGTGCTCCCATCAAACACCAAAGTGTATTAATGACTCCCAAATCTGCTACGAGCCTGCTATTTTTTGGATTCTGGTCTCCATTTACTTACAGTTTACTAGATTTAATTCCGATTTTTTAACGCTGAATGATAACCAAGACATTTGGAAAAAAATGTTGGGAAACAGAAAGTAAAAGGACTATTTTAATGATCAATTCAAAATAAAACATTTTCATACTCAGAATTGCACACCTTGTGTAGCATTTTGTAAATGAGGAAACTTACCCATCTTCTTCGGGGTACTGGACCGATCTGCGTATGATGGCATACTGATGACGCTGGGTGTTTGATATACACTTACAGCCTGTATGATTGGCGATTTTGATTGGCACGGGTTCTGGAACACTTGTCAAGGGAACTGAGATCTCAAAGAGCTAGGTGGATGAAATAAACATTTTTTTTTCAGTTTTCATGATACCTTAATGTGTATTCTAACTTCTTAAAACTTCTTAATCTTTGCTACCATTTGTCTGACCATTACTCTTTTCTTGAGATAGTTACCACAAACATAAATGAGCAGGCGATCATTGCGGTTCTCCAAGAGAAGAATAAGCAATGCCTACCAAGGTAGGAACTTGCCAAAATGATGTCAATGTTATCAGTGCTACCAGCTCCTAAATACTCAACATCTTCAAAAATGCTTTGCAAACACACTCAAAAGCCTCTTCTGCATTCCTAAGGTAAACCGAAGAAGATATAACTTTGTTCTATACTTTGTGAGAACTTTGTTCTCACTTGTATCATTGAATCTTGTATCACTTGTATTACCATGAATTACAGCCATTTCCAATGACAGTTATTTAACCATTTTGGTGTACAGTCACATCATGCACTTGTATGGATCTACCATAGCCTCCACAACTTCCCTAGTGTACGAAAAACAGGACCATGCAGAGGACAGCATAGTTCACTTCAGTTGGGTTTCTGAAGGGAATCATCCTGAGGAGGGTCTAAACAAACATATACCAAAAGCTACTTCTTCTTTAATGTATTGTTACTAGGACCTGGGACCTTCTGAGAGCATTGGCTCATGGAAATCCTCCACACTAAAGAATTAAGAGAGAATTTGGGAAAATCTGTCAAATGAGGCCAAGTGTTTGAGATCTGCATCTGTAAAATTGCTGTCAGTGCCAAATAAGCAGGCCAATAATTTTTGATGCACAGCTTTCTGAGCCTAAAAATGGAGTCATTTTTGGCAGGAAAAAAAAATGTAATTTGAATGTCTCAGGATATGAACACTCCAAATTGTAAGTCACTTTGGAAGAGAAAGGCTTAAGGCAGTAACCAATTTCTGCTCAGGTGCAACAGGCAACAAAACCTGGGGTTTAGTGAACAGTGCCAAGAAGTAAGCATTAAAGAGAGCATTCAGACAGCTTCTCACTGTTGTCTCCCTCCAGCACCTATGTAGAGAGATATCTTGCTCCAATGAGAGACCAAGCAGAATTCCAGCTTTAGTTCTGTGAATAAGCCCTCTGTCTATGTCCACAGTCTACAGAAGGAGCACTGTAGATTGGTCTTCCTGGTTTAATCTTCATCTTGCGCCTCCTTCCTTATAGTTCATAAAAACTTTTGTGTTTGGAGTAATATATTAAATTCTAGTTATCAAAAAGGGTTTTCTTATCCAAAACAATAATCACAGAAATCTATCTTAAAATTAAAATTGAAGTCTTGATGGGAAGACATTTTACGAGGAGCAAGCTTGATCACCTCTCTATTGTTTCAGGTTTGTGAAATGTAATTCTATCATGTCAAAGACAGTTGTACTGAAATATATTTTAAGCAAAATAAACTAGCGCCCATTATTCCTGCGTCAATGTTCATTAATTGTTTCCATTCCGCACCAAAAGGAGAAATCTCTTATGAGCTGTTGGCTATATCAGAGAGATATCTGATCAGCTCAGGATGCTAGATAAGGCTAAAAAGTATTTACTTATTGATGTATTTTGGGAACAGCAGTTCATAAGTTTGTTGAAAAAGGACATTTCTGCAGACTGTAACATTCCTTTAGCTTTCTTCAAAATAGCCATTCTCTCAAAAGCCCCCCAGCTACATTCCATTCCTGGATACAACCACAGCAATCCAGATTTACTCCTCTAAAATCAATGGAATTACTCCCACGCTACTGAGAACACTTTTTTTCCTGATATAAAATACTCAGTGAAGGATATTCACATCAACTGCAGTTGGACTCCGTCACACCTTCCTCGTGTGTAACTTCAGTGCGACATTTCTCAGCCCTACAGTACAGACGCAGCTCGAAGCCAAGACCAGCTGGCATGCTGACACATACCCCAAGCCTTGGTTTCCAGCGGAAAGAAGATGAGCTGTGTAGGTCCCACACGTAACTGATCAAGGATCCAGGGCTTCCACAAAGCTGCTCAGAGATCACTTTAGATAATTTGGGTGCACTGAAGTTAGACTGCTTGGTTTCTTAGACTCCTCAACATCACAGGGGCCTGCATTGATTTTCTCGGGGCCTTATTTTCTACCTCTATGTATATATAGCCACTTTAACTATTCATCATGAACGTAAAACGCTATTGCACACACCTGCATTCACTCCACATGGATGAAACATTAATTCTCATGTTTGTTATGACCGTGCAGACAGATCTGACATAACAGGATTTCAGAAACCAAACATCCTCTTTCCCTCCCTTCTCTAAGAGCCAAAGTAAAATAAGGCAGATGATAATGCTCTTATTTACCGTTTTTGACACGTAAGTTGTACTTGTGTTCATGCAGCTCAGGCTCTCCTCATTGCAGCAGCCCCCACACCTGAATACATTCACACAGGGAGGCTTGAAGAATTTGTTGGTTGTTGTACCCAGCTCTTTGGCAACTTCCACACAGGTTTCCCGTGGCACACACTGAGTCTTCTGCCACTCCTCATCTATCACTGGAGAAAACACCATTTTTATAAGCAATGACAGCAATGCTGATTAGCTCTGATTAGTGAGCAAAAACATTATATAAATAAAAATGAATTCCTGGAAGACCATTTGCTCTATCTGCTGATACAGGGATCAGTTTAAGGGCCAGAGAAGGTCTGAGGACAATATTATGCCAGTGATTTACACCAGCTGCACTGGCAAAGAGTTGTTACATTTATGTGCCTGAAGTTTTCGCAACATGGATTACAAAAAATCTCAATTAATTACACAGGATTAAGTAGAACTATATTGATTTCTGCTAGTCACAGTCTCTATCTGAGAAAACTGATCCAAACCCTGTTCTCACTTTCTCCAGGGCAAACCACCTCCTTGTTGTCATTCTAAGATCTCTGCACGTTTACCCCCGTTTATCAAACCAGCGCCTGACTGCAAGAGCACATTAATGATTAACAGATTCTGGTCAGAGGGTACTAATACTCCTAGTGGATGTTAGCCAGGGAACAACGTTTCCAAAATGTCTAACGAAATCCAAGACAAACACTCTCACACCTAAGTACCCTCAGGGGTTTCAAGTTTGAATAACAGGAATATGAAATCAAGCATGATTTATCTTTTCAAAACAATGTGACATCTTTTAAACATTGAATACTTACAGACTAGCAATTTGTTTTAGACTGATCTGTCAAATTCTGACTGCACATTAATTGACGAAACCAGAGACAAAAAACAGTAACATTTACACAGTATTATCTCAAATCTTGTTAGAGGTGACCCTGCATATTTTGGCTTTTGCTTAACTCATTCATGTTATGGAATTACACAAGAGTCATCAATGTTTATCCTTTAAGTCCTTCCTTAAATTATGAGAAACATTTTTCCTGTCTGCCCTTCTCCTCCCACTGCCTTAGGAGAGATCAATACCAACTTCTATACTATCAGGAAAGTTGCTATCTCTTCCTAAGCATTCCCCCTCCCTGCTGCTGTGCAGACAGTGCACTTGGCTTCTGAAGAAACTTCTGAAAAAAAAACGTTTTGTGGAAGTTTTTTAATTTATGCTCTAGCTTGTCTTCTGAAAAGCATTTACTTCTCTCTTTCACTTTTGTAATTTGTTCTTTATTTGTCTACTTATACTCAAACTAGTTGTTTATTCCCGAGAGTTCTTCCCCAGGGTTGATTCTCTCTATTTGTCAGACATGCAAAAAATACAAGAAATAAGTGTTTGGGGGCTAGATTCTGACTTTATGTCCTTAAGCATAAGTTAGGAGTAGAATCACTAAAATCAACAGAAATTTCTGGAGTTATATGAGTGTCTCCAAACAGCAATCTAATCCTAGGCTTTAAGATAGAAAATAAAATATTTGCCAACTTATTAAGGTATTTAATCACTTCTGATGTCATTTCCGTAAGTGTCAGCAGTAATGACTTTTTCAGCTGCACATATCCTGCCTTTTTTAATCTCCTTCTCTAATGGTGGGGCTGTTATAAGTCAGACTAGAGAAAGAACTGTGTTCCAGGTTTTAATTCTGAAGCATCATGGTCACTCTGATCTTTTTCATGAACCAGCATAGGCCATTTGCCAAGAAACTTGGCTCTGGTGCATGCTCAAACTTGAAAGTTCTGCTTGATCTAGGTGAGCTGAGATGCTCTGGGGAGGCTGTGGTTACACAGGAAAACACGAGCTCTTTGTGAATTTGGTGCTCAAGCTCTGAAAAGGAGGGACTAAGTCCTAAATTTACCGATGTATGGGCGCTCTGGAAGAACGTCTAGCAACAAAATATTCAGGAGCCCTGACTCCCTTGAGCCTTCTCATCACAACACGTTGTTAAAACGAAACAGATTGCCCTGGCAAAAAGATCAGCGCTTACTGACTGCAAAGGGTGTAGGAAATAATGTTTGCAGTTTTTTGTTTGTTTGTTTGTTTTTGCTTTTTAATAGGGGTTTTAGTACCTTGAACATACCAAAACATTAGAACAAAAATAGTTTCTGTATGGGGATAATTCCGCTTTGGATGGAGGAATGGAGAATATGATACAGTAGTTTTTTTTTTTTTTTTTTTTTTTTACTTAAATTTCAGTGAATGACACTCTGACATTGCTGAGTCTAGGATTGGACATTTAAAGGGTAAGTAGGCTGTTACAGACTGTTAATGATGGTAAGGAGGTATCTATAAGACTATAGAGTCACCTGACCTTATTTCCTGAGCAACTGCACTATTCTCTCATTGAGAAAAGCCTATTGTAATCTACTCTACCAGTACCATTTACTAAAACCCTCTGCTGTTTCACTGTGTTGACAAAATAAATATAATTTCACATTACTGCTAATGCTCCCTGAATGAGCTGAGCAACAGTGAACAGAAAAATCCGCCATATGATACTGGCTAGTACTTCAGAACAGTAACAGCTCTGTGTTACTAATATCTCTGTATAGACTTGTAAATGTGTGCAGAGCAAATGCCTACTGTTAATTAAAGGCCTCTTAACTGTTTTTTTTTCTATTAAAAAAACTTCTATGAGAGGTTTAAAGACATGTCTATCCTATGAAAACATATTTTAAATGGGCCTTCAGGTGTGCATTTCTGTGTTCTGGCTCAAAGAAGCAAATTAAGGCCTCTGTTCAGTCATAATTTAGCTGAAATGTAAAAGATAAGAAAGTGAGCATAACATTGTGCAAATGCGTCTGTGGTTATTCTAAAAGTGTTAATGGAACAGGATCAGCAATATCTGATTTCTCAAAAGGAAAGTAATCTAATCACATCACTTCAGGGTCAAGACTGAACAAAACAAAATAAAACTAAAAATCTACACTAAGCCAAACCAAAAAGCTCATTCTTTGCTATGTCAAATCTGCAGTTTGGTTTAGCTGCAGGATGTTTCATTTCTTGAAAAAAATATCCGATCCTTGACTTTATATTAATGAACTCTCAGGCTCTTTAACAATGGACTCTTGAGCCTTTCACCTGCAGGGAATAGCATTCTTTTTGCTCCAGGTAGGAAATTGTGATTCCCGGCATTCAGGTGCTGACTGGTAGTTCCAAGATCTACATCTTCTCTCCGCAGAGATTTCATCAAATGGATCAAGATTAGGGGAATACTTTCTTCCTCATCAATTCCCACCCAGGCATTGCTGATGGTGCATATAGTGCCTTATATCAGAGCACAGGTAATAAAAAAAGGGAATTTCTATGTCTGCTGTAAAACTCATTTGTTTCTGCCTGCAGGCAAATTCCGAGATTTAGGATAATGCTGCTGGCATGCCCCTCAGCCGGTCATTCCAACCTATTCTTGCTTGTTTACTTTCTCTCTTTTTTGTAGACTGACAAATCCATACTTAATATATCTTTCCTTTGGTAAGTATACAGAGAGCAATAAGCCTGATTTGGCCTAAAATGGGGAGACATACTTACGCTGTTGCCTAACATCCTTTTATGCAATGTCATTTTCCACGAATGCCTTGTTGTTACTGATGTATTCTAGGAATCCCCTGCTATTAAACTCTTTATTGCACAAGCAGCAGTGCTCCTGAAGTTGACACCAGACTCCGTTGCAGACCTGCACCTACCTTTTAGTGTATCAATATCATAGAAAGCAGCAGCAAATCTGGTGGAGCGATGTGACGCAGAGCGGGAGTCTAAATTGGCCAGGTTTTTGAGTTTTAGCCTGCATTTCCACAGCTTCCAGTCCTCAGAATGAGTGATTCGAAGCAGCTCTTCCAGGCTGGATGCTCTCCTGATCTGCTGTTCTGATCGCTCCAATGCCGACAGAGACGTCCTCTGGAAGGAAAGGGCCAGTCAGAAAGGCACTACCTTGCAGCCTGTCCATAACACAGCACACAGACCACACGCACAGAAGGCAGCATGTAACGGAGGACAACAGACAAAGCCTGGGAAAACAGGAACATACGGGAATGTCCCTATTTTTTCACAGTGCCTAGAGTCAGACCAGTCTGCAGGATTTGTGCCCTCATGAATTGGGAAGCAGAAACAGTCACTTCCTCACCCACCACCGGTCATCGAAGATGACTGACAAATGCAGGCTGCTCTCCTTGCATCACTGCTTCTTGGAGAACCTGTCCAACACTGCACACATCTCCACAGTGCCTCAGCTGGCCTGCCACAGCAGCATGAATCCTAGCCCACCCTGCAGACCACCTGAAGTACAACCCATGAGCCGTTGCATGGCCCACCTAATGCCCTCCCAGAAAAACGCTGGTGCCAATCATGTCACATCACTGAAAGGGCAAGTGATAGCGGGAAGCTGCCCCAAGTATATGGGTACATCCGCATAGTGAGTAAACCCCATCTTCAATGTGCTGTAAAGCCCAGATGGGAGATCTATGATTTCCTATCCCAACTACCACTTGGACCACCCCTAGGTCAGCTAGAGTGGCCTCAAGCCATGCCTGAGCTCTGCCGCTGCACAGCAGTGGCACTGCAATCATCTCATTCACCTGAGAGACAGATGCTCCCTGAATCCTTCCACGAGAGACCAGTCTCCAGGCCCAAAGTAGGATGTTCCTGCAAAGATCTATCCCATCAATTTGAAGTTATTTATCCATTTAAAAATATCCATTCAACAGAAACAGCATTGTAGGACACCACACAGCAATACTCATTTCTTCAGCTGCTGCTTTCCAACATCTGAGTTTGTGCGTTTATCAAGGCATTGAGTATTTATTTCCACTGAGTCACCAGATCTGGTGGAAATTATTACTTCCAACCCAAGTAAAAGGTTATCTTTCTCAACGGGTGTATTGCTCTGGGATGGTGCTCTCAGATGTACTCTTTGGTAGTGCAACTGGCTGTACTTTTTGACTTGTACATAAAAGGGTGCATCGCCAGCTCTTAGAAATAAAACACCAGTCCTTAAAGGCAAAGCTGCAAGATAGGAAGCTGGTGATTCAGTAGATAGTAGTCTGAAGTCTGAACTAGCAGCAAGCTAATACTCAGTCTAATGTTGAGGAAGAGGTTGGGGGAATGATCCCCAATTAAAGTAGGTCTTTTAGATGAGGTATACAACCCAGACACTGACTACATCTGTTATTCATTATCAGAACATCTGTATCATTTATTTTGCAATGATACAAATGTCAGCTTGTATATTCTGGCCAAGTTCATTTTTGGGTAATTACCTTTCACTGACCTAAAATTCCCTATGTAGTTAACTCAGAATAAGTTATTTGCTCTTCTTTTAAACTCTTACCGAACATTATATCTAGTACATTGTCATGATGCTTCCACTCTAGGGCTGGTCACTCCTTACTACTGGTGAGTGATTTCTCATAAATTTCATATGTAGTAAAAACTGGAAAGCCCATCTCAATACTTACAAGAAAAAAAGGTCAGAAAGAGTGTGAATAATTAGCACCAATAACTGAACTGTAAGACTTTTACAAACTTAAAATAAAATGTACCTCCAAAGTCGATGCATTATAGTAGCATTAACAAGGCCTGCCTATATAGGTAGGTTGTTTCTTGTCTTCTTGTGCTGTTTTTCATTTACTAGAAGCTGGAGAAGTACAAAGGAAGTAGAATGAGCAGTGTTCCCTTTGCAGTCATCAGCAATTGTTTATCATTAGCTGAGCCATGATTATCCAGACTCATATAGAGCCCTTAGAACTCAGTTATCACTTCCCTGTAGACTCTAATACTGCTAAGTGAATCTATTGTCTGTCCTCTTTTCATCTTCTTTTAGGTTTCCTAACACCTACCCAAGCTCTTTGGTTTGACAGGGCAGCCAGGTGCCTACCTCTACAACGCCATATATAACTGTTTTGTTTTGTTTTACATTTGTTTGATTTCTCCTTGGAGGGAAAAGATTTTACAGATGATTTTACAGCTTTCTCCCAGGAATCGCTATCCAGACATACTTTCCCACAAAGAGAGCCCTTTGAGAAAAAGAGCCCTCTGCCTCTCCTGAGCACTACTGACCCTAGGCATGATGGTGAATAGAAAGCACTCCTAGATTTCAGAAAAGGGTTGAATCTCACATATTTGTAAATTTTGATAAGATAGACATCTACCTTGTGAGCTACTTATACTGTTCTCCCTTTACAGCCAAGACAAAAAACTATAGACACTTTTAGAGGTGATTCGTTTGGCCTGCACTGGATGAGATCACATCCAGTCTTTCTGCTGGTTGCCCAGTAATCCACAGCTCACCAACTTCCATGAGGTGGCTGTGTGTACTGCGAATCTTTGGTCAAATGATCCCTGCTGCAGTAACTGGAGTACAAAATGTCTGAAGAGAACCCCTAGTTTTATTCCAATCTATCTAAGTGCCAAAATGCAAACTGTGATTTTGTGCATCTATTTTGGCTTCACTGGGCCTATTCAGATATATATACTTATATCTGAACTTATACAAATTTTCATTTAAACATTTTCTAGAGAACTGACAGAGTGGAATGATATTCCCCATCTTTGTACACTTTGACTGTACAGGATATTATCCAGAAATTAAAAGCATTCAAAAATAAAAACTTATAAAAGGAAAATGATGTGGAAGACACAACAGCCCCCACAATAGGGTGTAGCACTAATCCGTGGTCTCTGATACCAGAGACTAAACTTCAGTCAGCCTGTTTTGGAAAGGACAGCATGAAGTGAAAACACACTAGTGGTCGCAGATAATACCATATATGAATCACCTTATATGACCACATAACTGTTATTACCATGAATTTCTTTTATGTATTAATCTAAATTTAAGACCTTTTTAAGGCTGACAGGAAAGCTCTACTTTTAAGTGGAGCACAGATTTGCAGAGAAATACAAAAAGATGTTTCAAAATGTGAAACTGGATGAAGGTGATAGGATTGATTGATAGCACCTCAGACCTACCCTTTGTGTGATGATCGAGTACCTTATTCCCCCTCACAGTGGTATCAGGTGGACAGCAGTTAAAATCAGTATTCAAACCTGAGAGGAGTTCCCTACTCAGCTGCAGAGCAGGGGAAGCATGCAAAGCATCCAGCAAACTCCTGGCTTCTTTGGGAGATCCTGCTCCCCAGAACAAGCAAGAGGAACAGAACTGCTTCCTTACTGCAGCATCTGCACCTTGTATTTCCCACTCTTCAGATACCACTACCGGCCTTTTTAGACTTTCTCTGACAACTACAGTCCTTCTTTCCAGATTTACTTCCCCATCATGGTGTCAAATGCCCCTTCTCTGCCTTGCTCAGTTTTAGTCCACCTGTAACATCCTTTACTCAGTTCCTGACATCTTTTAGTGCTTGAATTCCTTTGTGTTTTTACATCATTTATGTTTACTCCTTTCCCCATATTCTAAGTGATGAGCTAAATGGGAGTCTAATTAGACCTAATTCATATCGAGTTTTCAGCCTCCTGGTATGAAGAAACGTGCTTTTTTGACATGCCCTCACTAGTCTTCCCTTAGGTCTGCCCACATTTCAGGAGTTAGCTGAAATGAGCAGTCACCACTGGAGCAGTTGCGGGCTCTCGTGGTTGCAACCTAGCTGGGAAACAGGATCTCTCTGCATTTGATGTTCATACAGACAGTAAAATGATGAACCTGACCCCCCAAAACTTCAAATCTATATTAAAGCTTGGGAAAGAGACAGAGAAGGAGACACTGGCAAAGGGCTAGGCAGCATCCCTTATAGGATCCCAAAATAAACAAATCACCTTTGGTGCCTTTTCATTGGAAAGCTCCAAATGCCATAAACTTTAAATGCCCACAAATGTACACCCTGCAGTGTATTAAATACATATGCTATTGTCTGCAATAAAGGTTTCCTAAGAACCTGTCAATACCAATATCAAAGTAAAATAAAAGTAATAGGTTTAAGTAGTTCATCCCTGCCTCTTCAGCTTACTGCTTCTTTAATATTATATTTTTAACATGAAAATAAACCTATATCAGGATATATAGACCAGATTTGTACTTAAATGGACTTGTAGATTTTTTGCAAAACTGACCTTCCATATTTTCTAAAACCATTCTTCAACCCAAAGAGCATAATTTATTTTCCTGCACTTGAGCAATATCACTGACATCAGGAAATGATAACGTGGGTTAACATTGTGATTTTTGGATAATTGTAACTTCTGTCTTTCCAAAAGAAACCATAAAGGACTATCTATCTTCTTCCTAGCAGTCTTAAATGCCAGAAAATCCCTACCAGTAGTTAGCATTGGAAAGAAACAAGAGAAAAAACAGTGGTATATTCGGTGACCTTTCCCACCTTGGAAGCTGGTTTAAATCAGACACTGAGTTCATTACCCCATTGATTTATGCGAGTCAAGGATTTGGCTTACGCATTGTGTCACAGAGATGCACACTCTCACTCACACTCTGGAGAATTAGTATCGATGACCTCCAGTCAGATGTTGCAGCTCAGCAGTTTGTACCTTTCCCAATCCTTGATACACTCCCAACTTGCTTGCCTAAGAAAAAATGCCCTAACATTTTCAAACCAACGTCTGACCAGTGTGTAATAAAATTTTAGTAGGTTCCACTCTTTCTAGTCTGTCACAGAAGGTCTTTGCGAGCGCTCTCCTGAAGAGGAATGCTTTCCTGAGTCAGGGTCACAGGTGCTATTGTGATAAGCAGTGCATAAATACCATTGGAAAGTTTCAACATTATCACATCATGTCTGGGGCCAAGAGAAGTGATTAAGAAACCTCTCAATGACCTTCCACCGTTTTGTGACCCAGCAATAAAAGCAGCCAACAGCTTTATCTGGCCAAGGAAAGCAGATTATAGCTGCATAACCTGCATATCCTAGATGATGGTTCTCTGAATACCACTGATTCACAGAAATGGCAAAATAATTTTCAGTTATCCTTCAAAATTAACCAATTTAGTGGGGGAGGGTGCATCACACAGTGAGGGCTCTTGAACGTTGGGAGGCAGTACTGGCAGTGCATAACATTTTGAAGCTTTAATATGAGTGTCGTGTTCTTGATGCTGTAGCACTATCTACATTCAGTTCAAGAGAAATCGTCTACAAGACAGATGCCACAACAAAAAGATTTGATTTTTATCAAGAATAGCCTCTTCCCCCATTCTAGTACCGCCTTAAGGCCATTCAAACATTAACTAGATTAAACCAAATCCAGTTTAAATAGTAGTTATATGCTTCATGACATCAAAATATTGTGGAACTTTGCTGCTGTGTGCTATATCTGAGAATAACATCTTAATTTCTTCCCTGATGTGCTTTGCCTCCCAGTGCTTTTGAGACCGTATATGATCATTGTTATGAGCTCAAGTTGCATGGCTGCAGAGAACTTGTAGTTCTCTGCAACACTCCTGTCATAAAAAATCTGATCCTATGGGTATCATTCACCCAACTGAATATATGAACTAGTTTTTTGAGACTCCCATTATAGTTAATGCAGAAAAACAACTCTATTGGATACATATTTGTCTTGTTCTTGTCTGCCCATTGGAAGAAATGTGCCTCCAAACCTTTTCTTTCTCTTCTCCCTTGCAAGAAGAGCCTACAGGTCTCTGGCTCAGCTGTAATTAGGTGTTATGAATCATATTCAACTAAGTGTGGTCAAATGAGGTAGAATTCCCTTTCTTTATCCAAAGTCCAGGCAATCTATGAGGGATACAGAAAACTTTTCTCAGGGACACAAGTATAAATAATTAAGAAGCACAATTAACACCAGGGTGTGAATAGCCTGGGAGTGGCTGGAGGAAAGTACTGGTGTGGCCTGACAGAGGAAACCACTTCACTCCCTGCCTCAAGGCCATGGGTTAACTGCCCAGCTGTGTTGTGGCTTGTAGCACAGACTATGAGCAGATTTGGCCTGGGAATTTAATGATCATTATTACTATTGTTAACATTACTGTTGCTCCTTGTAAATGGTATGGGATCATATATAGACACAGAATAAAGATACGATCTCTGCTCTGATGTCTACAGCCTAGGTAGAAGACAACAGAGGGAGGCATTCATCTAACGGGTACCCAGAAAACAGAGCATTTCTCAGAGTAATAGCTAATGATTTTGAGATAGCAATGGTCTAAAGTAGTCTCAAGATTTATCATAAGAAGTATTCGGTATCTTGTATACTTGGGGTGGTGCATAAGTAATAATTAAATCATGAGAGAATGCTGTACAGTTTGAAAGCATCAGACTTGCATAAGTGTCTTACAGCTGTATCAACAACAAGCAGCATCACCCTATAAGCATTCAGCATAAGGAGCCTGACTTATGATACAAACCAGTTTGTGGCAACTTTGTTATCACCATTATATTTCATTTCTGAGGACAGAGAAATCATCTGCTTTTCAACAGCTCCACTACAATCATCATTTTGATTCTTTGCCAGTTATAAACTTTTAATACATTAAGTTTTATCCTCAGCTCTGTCTCTTCTGGGTGTATTATTGTCTAACATTGTTAGTATTATTAAGCTGTTTTTATTTATAATGAATGTCATCATAAACATAAAGCAATGAGATATTTTGGCTTCCAAGTAACATTATTCTCTGAAACAGAGAGGCCTCTTAAGGGATTTTTCAGTGATAACTGTGGACTCCCCCATCACTAACAGAAGCATGAACTAAGTTTTATGATCTTGCAGTACTTTATTTTACCTTCAAATGCTCATTGTTTAAATAATTAAAACCTTTTAAACCTCAAACCATTTCCAATGCCTTACAAAAACAGTTCAAACACTTACAATGCTCTGTCTTATCCAGACAACTGGGCGTTCATCTGATCTGTCATCACAGTTACAGCATTAATCATCTGTAGGGACATGCTGCCTGTGGTAGAGTCAAGTTTGGGTGAAGGAGACCTCCAGCTTTCATTCTTTAACAGGATGCTTTCTCCAGCAAAGACTATCTTGAAAGAGTACAGTCATTTTGTCTAAGAGGTTTATAGGCACACGGCATGTTCCTATAAAGCTCAGTCAGCTACTCCAGCAGTAGCAGTAGCAGTAGCAGTAGCTCCAACCTGCAGAGGAGGAAATGATACTCTGAGTAGAAGACCTATGGGCCAGTTGTCTCTTCATCAGGGCCTGCTTACGCAGCTTGCCCTGTCACAGCTAAAGGTTTGAAGAGCAGCGCTAGAAGAAGCTTTTCTTTCCTCTGTGCAGAGCCTCAGAGAGACCCATCACCTGCCTGTCTCAGGAGTTACGGAGTATTTGCCTTGGCCATGCACACCATCTGAAGAGTGATTGTGTGATCAAGCCACACATCCTGCAGTGCAGTGTGTCACTACTGCTGGAAGAGAAATTGCAGAGTGGCCTGTCCTGTAGGAAGCGCAATGGAGACCATCTAGAGCACAGAAATGAAAGACCCACAGATACGCTGTATGTGTTGGGAGTAACACAAAACGGTAAAAATAATAGGTCTGCAGACATTTTTTGAGGGAGCAGGGGACTAATAAGGGAACATTTATTTGAGAATGTTGCATTTCTCAATGATGAGGGAGGATGTGTGAGGGCCTCTTGTGCTAAAACCTTGTTAGCATATCATTCGACTGGCAGCCTTTGGAGAAAGGAATCAACTTCTAGACTGTTCTATCTCTGCTGCTGAGCATGGTAGAAAGTTTACTTCAGTTTCCCTTGCTCTAGGCTCATTCCCAGTGAATACGGAAGACATAATTACCTGTTTCCTAAACTTAGTGGTCAAGGTGGGGACAAAATGGCCTGTAGTTCACCTGCAGATGATATATTTTCACCAATAAATCATATTAACTACCCTATGATTTCGAGAACAGCTGTTTTATATTTTGATTGGCCTTTCCAAACAGAGCTAGATCTCTTGTGGTCTACAGCAGAGATCAGACTTCTTGCACTTTAGTATCATGCTTACACTATCAAAATACTCAGTTATTTTGAATGAACCTAAATAATCAAAGCAAAGGACTAAAACAGCAGGAAATCGCTTGTTTTTGAGGTGAAAGCATAAGTCTGCTTGGATTATTTTCAGTTTCATTTTCATATCCACAGCAGTCAGAGACTGACTTTGAGATACCACACAGTTGTGAGAGTCAAAATAACTTTTGCAACAATATACTTTTAGTCATCTAGATCCTTACACCAAAAGCAGGGAGACAGGCATCCAGCAAAGGTTTTGAAAACCAACTTGCTTTCTCATTAGGCAAATCTCTATCCTCGCAGCCAAGACTTTTGGCTCTCATGGACAACACTCCTCATATAGACACAAAATACAATTTTGAAAGTAACATCTTCACTGTGTATCATTTTGTTGGCAGTGATGGAAAAAAAACAAGATGGAAAAAAGGGCATGTCTGCTACGATGCAGAGTTTCCTCCTCTGAATGTCTACTCATCTACACCAAGAGATTACCTTTATGCTCCTCCTATGGTGCTCATGTATGTTTGCTCTGTAGAGGATACACACGGATTCTGTCACAAATGCCTAACCACTGACAGCAACAGACAGTAGCCACTGTCTGATATGTCCCAAATGGTACTGATAATGTTTTGAGAACCTTACAGTATATTTCTTCGACCTGTATTTCTATGCTTGTTTGTATTGCCTTGCACTGCCATAATCTTTTCAGGCATATACGATGCTCATTATAGAATAAGGCTAGAGACATTATACAGCTCTGCCTCATAATATACAATGTTGGGTGCTAGTCTAAGACTATCACAGGTTACACATCAAAAATTACGTATTTTATGTGTTTGTGAAGAGCATATCCAGATTGTAGTCACTTTCTTTTGATGATTGGCCATTCTTTGGAAAGCACTGGGGTTTGGACGATGATTTTGGAATGTCTCAGCAATGAGGAATCGAATTAAATTAGATGACTATTTAATGATTCTTTTACAATTTAAAAATATTGTTTTAATGTGATGAAGGTTCCTTCAGTTAGTGCTTTCATCGGTTTCTGGTTTTGACCCAAGACACTTTAATAATTCTTTTGGAAGTGTGACTAGCCAACTGGACGGTAGGATTTCAAAATGTCACTTCACAAAGCAGAGCAACTGCCAGCACTCTCTGAACTTATGTTACCCCAATCACATGCACACATTTTCCTGGAATTGTGATTTTTCTTAACTAATCTTTTCTAGCAGTTCAGGAAAGTATCCTAAGTAATATGGGTTCTGAGTCATATTCCTAATTAAAGTGAAAGATTCTGCCCATTTGTATGGCATGCTCTCTACACGCAATGTGACATATTATGCAGTAACAAGATACAACCTTTTTGCAATTTAACAAAACTCAGATATCATTCCTTCCCCAGCTGCATGCAAATAGTGACTGCACTGCAAGCAGTGACAGTGAATTCTCAAAACGAACCCGGTTTTCTTCAGATCAGAAAGCGTGGTTCAGACAAAGCAGCCCCGATAACAAGAATGCCGCTCACCCCTTTCTAAGCCCATGTATTGCCCACGCTGGATGCCCAAATCCCCTTTGCTCAGCAGTGGCTGTCCCTCTGTTTACTCAGTACCATTCTGATGACAAGTAAGGGCTCTAGGTGGCGGTGCACCACTAATGTCGTGATCAGAATCCTGAAATTATATTTTAGGGGGGAAATTGAATAAATCAATAGATGTCGGTCAGGAAGGTGAATTCTCTTAATGTGAGCAAGCTAAAACAGCCCGCTCAGTTATTCACAGAAATTCATGTGTAGCTATCTCATAGGGACATGAAAAAAAGGGCAAATTCTGCTTAGTCTTCCCATTAGCAAATGGGGTGTCTGTAGCTTTGTTGTTCCCCAGGTCCCCAAAAGAATTATAAGATTTGCAGAGCAGCTGAGGAGATATGCAGAGAAGGGGAGTAGGCAGAGAGATCTGAATCCAAAGTAAATTATCACCTGGAACCACCCTATCTTAATCTATTTTTCTCAAATAGATACCAATATAGAGTTCAATAGAGAGTCCAGAGAGCAATATGATAGCACAATTAAATATTACTTAGTGCAAAGTGGGGACAGTAGTCATCAGAACAAAACCTGCAGACAATAGGTTTTCTCTCAAGGTAGAGTTTGCAGCAGTTTTGTCCATTTTCAAACAGACTATTTTCCTTCCAGCTCTGTTTGCTTCTCTTGAGAGCCTACATCAGTGCCACCACAACAGTGGCTAGAAAGAAGGTAAATCCCTGTAGAGGGGAAGCACAAGTAGGCTGTGGAAAACAGCCATCAAACAAGCAACGCGAGCTGATTGCTTGTTTTGACTGCCTTGTGATCACAAATCAAACTGAAAGTTGCACCGCTTCCCTCTAAATCTGCCTTCCGGCCTCCCCTTGATTTTACAGAGCTCCAGATGTGAGCGACGATTGATGTCGAAGTTTAATTAGTGCTGTCTACATTTCAAGCAGCTCACTGACACAGCGGACTTCTCAAATGCTGTGTCTGATTAATCTAAACAGTTTGATGTATTATTCAGACATTAGACTCCTTATTGAGATGGAGTGGATGGGGATGGCAGCTGGGAGGGGGTTTTTTGCTATTACTCGCAAGCGAGAGCTGCTCTCACTAACACATCTGTTTATTAGTAGTTGCCTTTCCAAACTGATAAGAGCCAAGAATAGGTGCCATGTGGCATGGCAACAATAAAGAATTGTTCTCTTATCCTTCATTGTAGCTTCTCAAGTCAGTAGCAGATAAAAGCCAGAACAAATTGGCTTTCTTCACAACCTCCCTAATAGCTTCCCACCCCTGGAGGAAAAGCAGTCATTTCTGCAGGAATGTTGTAAGTATATTTTCACACATTTTTGGCTCATCGTACGTATCACAGATTGTAATCACAAAGACTCAACAGCAGCAGTCACAAAGCTAAGATAATAAAGCACTTTTGAAAACCACAGTTCCATAATATTTATTTCAAAGAGTTTTCTATCTTTGAAAGGAAGTTGGATGTAATGATGAAAAGTCTAGTTTACAGAGAGAAACTGTTTCCTGCAATCTTCAAAGTTGCTTTGTCTAGCTGTGCAGGTGACTACTACTCAGAGTTGTCTTTGAGGAAGATAACTAGGAGATAGAAGACTTGTTAGCTTCTCCTTTCTAGAAACTGAGCAGAGTTTACAGCTCTTGAGTGTATTTGACTATCTGAACAGCAGTATCAGCGGCAATTGAAGAAAAACCAAAAAAGCTCTTCTAAAACTGGCTCAAGTTCCTTCCCAGATGCCTATTTTTTTGTACAGATGGACTGTAAATGTCTTTACGATGGAAAGACGCAAAGAGTTTGGTGATTCCTTGTGCTCACAACATGATGGTACTCCAGTGTTTCCATCCTGTCATAAGGGCAAGGCATTCCACACTCCCATGCTCCAGAGATTGAAGATCATGGGAAAGTGCTATTTCACACCCATCATCACCAAAGCAGTGACAGGTATTTCATACCTGTTGAGTTGATAGAGGATCTTCCATCTCTATCGAATTTTCAGCAGCAACACAAGGCTATTGGATGTAAGAAAACCTGGTTGAGCAAAATTGGCCACTCAAGGCTATATCAATGCATGATGCAGAGGTAAAAAGTTGGTTTAGCTATGAAAAGGGAATTTTTAAAACAGAGAGCAGCCATGAATATCTCCAGGAAAGAGGAATATATATGTACAAATATATAACCTGCCACCTTCTTGACAGAAAGTATTTTTCTAGTTCAATGATACTCTTCAGACCTAACAGCCATAAACCTCTCTCTAATGAAGGAAGGGAGAATTCATCACAGGGAGAGAGAGATCTTTGCAAAAAAAACTCTGAAAGCTGTGAGTCTGTTATAAATTGAACATTACCAGTTGTCCCTTTCTCTTACCTTCCCCCTAACATTTTATTACCAATATAACAGAGAGGATAAGTGGCAAGAGGTTGTAGACTCACATTCTCAAAGATCAGGACCTTGTAGCCTCATTAGAGAGGTGGTTGTGTTGTTGGAAGATAGAAATAACTCTGACAGCTTTTCTTGGCAAAATTGCCTCGGCTCTGATGAATATAGGACATAGTTCTTTGCATCTAATTTTAAAATTATGGAAAAAGTAGCCTATGTCTGTCATTGCTTTAGGAGAGGAAAAATGTGTGGGGGAGAAACAGGAAAAGAGACAGTGAAGTTTGCGGTTCTGTAGCTGAAGGATTCCAAAACATGAGAGACTGTAAGGGAACAATTTCAACAGGGATTTTTTAAAACATTTCCTGATGAAAAAAAAATAATATTCAGTCTTCAGAAAACTCATGTGGAAATCTAATTTTTCTCTGAAGAATCAGTAGATCAGACTGGTACTGTGAGTCAAATAATGGGAATGTGATAAAGAGGGATTACTGCCAATCCTGACATGATTTCAGTTAAAGAGTCATGCCCGATACCTGCCTGACTGCCGGTCCCAAACTGAGGCTGCCTACCACTTCCCATCACAAGACCCTGGTTTCACTTGCTTATAGCATTGCCAGACTTTAGATGTTCAGGCTAAAACTTTCCATGAAGCATCTGCCTCATGATGATTTTAATAATTTCTTTTTTCTAGCCAAAATGTTGAGGACAAAGCTCTTTATTTCTCCATGTAAAGCATTTCCTGCCAATCTCTTCTATGTAAGTGTCTAGCATTCTCTTGTTGGAGGTCACAAATGTGAAGCTTTGACATTTGAAGAGGCTTTGTTGGCAAAGATATCCCTGCTGCTGTATCTGTAAAAATCTACCCTAGTGTAGTAATGTAGTAACTTCTGAGAACAACGGGAACTCAGAGATGCTCCGTAGAGATTTTCTAGCGCTTACCAGCTGAACTCTGCAGATTACACCGACCACACTCCAGCTTGGAGCAGAGCAGGATGTGGCTATAGGTCAGCATAGGCCCAGCCCACAGAACTGAAGATACCGCTGCTCTCCCTCAGGCTGCTGGGCTTGGGCAACGTGGAAAAGGAGGTCATCAGATTTGAGTATGGAAGGGGAAGAAGATAAACCCTGATGGAAGAGGTAAGACCTAAAAGTACTGGAAGAGACTAAAATTAGAAACCGGGATTAGGGAAAAGGAAAGGCTAGAAGGCCTGAACCCCAAGAAAAAAAACAGGGAGCTAGGAGCATGGAAGCAGGGGAAGCTTCCAGGGGAAGTAGGAATAAGCAGACCAGAGCTGGAAAGCAATAAGGACTGGTAGGGCACCAGAATGGTACTGAGAATCTTCTGGGAGAGACTGACTTCCTGCGGGCTTGAGGGGCAGAAGGTATATCCCAAACTCCTCCTTGGGAAGGAGGAAGACACAAAGAGCACCCGAGGAACCTAAGCAGAAAAACTGACTGTAAGCTATGGTGGGTCACACCACACAGGCCTGGGAGCTAATGGAGCTGAAGTGAGGAATGGGAAGAGATGACATAGGGAGACAAGAAAAACTGGGACTGGAATGACTGGCATTCGTGCAGACCTGGGAACAGAAAAATGGAAAAGAAAAAAGAAAAAGAGATGACAGTACCCTGGGTTAGGCAAAGTTAGCTCTTTTAGAAAAGTAAGCTTCTTACCTTCACCATATTATTAACAATATTTGTAGAAGGGGCCTGAAGGAGTATTTAATTCCCCCTGAAACCCAAATGTTATGATCTGATACCACCTGAGTCATTAAAAACTTAAAATTTCAGATCTACTGTGCGTACTGTGTAGAACGCAGTTACTTGAACTAATATAACTCAGAGAGACAGTAAGCTGCTTCTGTGTGACTTCTGTGCTTCTTTCTCTCATTAATTGTGTTTTACCTTCTTCTTGACTTTGTGGCTTTTATTCTGACATTATTGACATAGACCGCAAAAAGCTTTAAAGGAAGGTGCATATATTGCATTGTTTCTGTGTTCTGTAACTAAAACTGAGGCAGATCAGTAAAAATGGGTGTAGCTCTGTTTACCATTAAACACTGTAACATGAAGGATTTTTTTGTGGGGTGTATGTGTGCACACACACAAACCCATTGGTCATAAATGCCAAAATAATCTAGAAATCTAACATACTAAATAAAACATCAAAACAAAAGTAATGAGCAAGTCAGTCAAGAATCTATGTGCATACAAAAAGAACCTGAACAAGCAGAGAAAATGGCTTTTTGTTTTGGTAATCACCAACCAATGCATGTGAAACACAGCCCTTTATAATGTGAACTACGCTATTTCTTCATTATAGTCTTGGAAATAAATACTTGCAAATAAATGGTTTTATACTGCGACAATGCCCTATAGCTAGACTATGGTTGCTTGACATCAGTAGCTGGCTTGATATTAAAGCAATTAAAGCTCTGCATCTGCTGGACACATAATGCTATCACGGTGAATAAGCTGTAAACTATGCGTAACAACTAGGCACAGTAGCAAAAAGAGCTCTTGCATTCATTCTAGGAAAAGTGGATATAGTTTCAAAAATCAGTTAAAGACTTTAAGCAATGGTTAATGGTTTTGAATAAACTTATGTCTTATGCAAAAACAGAACATCAATATCCAGTTACACAATGGTTAGTCTTCTCTGAAATTGCTCTCTGATTTAAATGAAGTGATGCCTTCATGAAAGAAACCAGTGATTTGTCATGCTGTTTGTGACGTTAATATATGTACAGATTGATTGCACTGGTCCTAATGCCTTCAAAGAACTGATTGCTGCAGTTGGAAGTTAAAAGCTTTTGCATAGTGAGCAGGCAAAAGGGTTAGTCATCAGTCACTCTGCAGCACACATTGCTCACCACTAACTTCTTTTGCTGGCAACAGGGATCTGCAATTAAGCACGTAACTTAACACTGCTTTTCTAAAAGAGAGGTCATTGCAGACAAGTGTGTGATCATCCCTTGCAAGCAGGAAGTTTTCTGAAGTGAAAACAAAAGTTTTAAGTTGTTTTGCTCTGTTGACAAAAAACAAATAATTTATTCTGCGCCACACACAGAATTAATCATGTTTTGGATACCCTGCATGCTGAGTCTCTTGTTTCACTTTTTTTGTTCCCATATTTAGAAGTCATAGTCCTGGATGTTCTTACATTGTCTCAGAAAGTCAGATCTGAAAAATTCTACCCTCAAGGTGAGACTTCACCTATTTTTTTTTTCTGTGTGTTAACCATTCGGAAGAAAGGTCAATTCACAGGCAATGTGCTTTATTATTACTATTACATGCTTAATTTAGAGTCTTGAGTAATATTTCCTAACAAAACAAGAGAAGACATAATTCTGATTTCTAGAAACAAATGAACAACTGATGAACAGGTATTTTTAGATAACTAGTATTTTAATTTTAAAATTCATTATTAGACTACTAATTTCTGAAACCATACATTCCTGAAATAAAGGAGTTAATTTAACAAGTTTTTTTTGGTTGGTTGGTTGGTCTTGGGACAACTGATATTTAGGAAGAAAGTATGCACTAATTAATTAATAATAAGTAGCGAAAGAAAATATTGAGTATGGATTAAGCTTCATTAAAGATTCTTCTTCCTCCATGGCAGCTAAACATCTGTGAAACTAAACAACCACAAAGAAAATACAGTAAAAAGACTACCACCTTGCACATTAATTTTATATACTTCTGGCAGACATACAATATAATAATAATGAAAAATAGATCACCCACCTTCATAGATCCATTCTCATAATCAGATCCTTGTAGCAGATGTAGAAAAGACACCATAAAAATATTCACAGTCACCCACGGTTTGTACATTCTGATGTTTAAGATCCACAGGTTACTACGCAGTTGTGATACAGCTGGAGGCGTCTGTTTTGAAATGCATTTCTCTATCTCCAGTTCGAAAAAAAAGAAAACTTCCAGATTTTCTGTTATAAACTCACAAAGAATTCCAGCGTATAAGCATAAGTTATCTAACTCTTTACTGTTCAAAACGATTACAAATTCGTCTAGAGAAGGTCATTTCTTGGAGAAGCTTTTAGATACACTTGAAAGAAAATCATGATAAGAGTTTAAATAGATATACATGCATGCATACAGATACAGTCTCACAAGTAGTCAGTTATGGATTCCAGTTAATAAAGTTGAGATATCTTCCATCAGGACAGAAAGAGGTATTCAAAATCCATCTGATTTCTGATCCATCTGATCCAGAAGATTTAAAAGATCTGCTCTACTTTGTGCTCCATGCTTCAGCAGCCTTTTAAGATAGTAATGTAACGGCCAATGTTTTGAGCTAGAGAGCTGTAATCCAACTCTGTATAAAAACTTTTTTCACAGCCTTCATGGAAGCTTGCAGAAGCATGTGTCTTAAATCTGATACAGACTCTGGCAGTAACACAGTCAAATTCTGGCTCTAATCCCATTTTCTCCCTACCAATAGCATAGCAGTTTTTAAACTAACTGATGCAATCTATACTCCCATTATTTTAAAGGCGATTACCTGAAACATGAAACTTGAGCACACGTCTTACACAGCACACACGTCCTAAGCTACTTCTTAAAAAAAAAAAAAAAAAAGGAGGGAGGGAGAGAGAATTGAAAAGAGAAAGAAAAGAGAAAGAAGGGGAAAGATCATTTTCTTTACTTTCTTCTTTCAGCTGTAGAATGAGTTTTTCTGGATTTTACAAAGGAAAGTTAAAAAGTATCTTTAATCCTGAAAAGGGGATTGTTTTTAATGAAAACTCCTGAAGCTACAGATATAAAAAAAGCATATTTGTTTTTGTCACAGCAAAACAGAATTATTTCTGCAGCAAAACAGAAAGATCTGGAGACATTTTTTTTGTGCATTTCCAGAGTTTAAAACCAAAATGGAGCTCTAACGTTACAATTATAACATAGACAAAGACTTTGCTAATTATGCATGTTTATATATATTGCTGTCCTTTTATGTATATTATATTTATATATATATGATCGACACTCACATGACAGGTTTTCAGAATCAGAAACTATAGTTTTTAACATAAAAGTCAGCCACGTACCTAATAAGACCACTGGTTTTCTACCTTCAACTTCTAAGCAGCAGCTCTCTCAACTACATTTCTGTAACTATCATAAGCTTGCATAATTCCTTCCGCAGTATTCATCACAAATGGACACCAGAGAAAATTATTTGAATCCACTCCTTCCAGCTGTTGTTATAAATTTGAGCCATTATGTTTTAAAGGCATATGATGTATGTAACTATAATATTTGCTAGTGTAGTCCTTTGCCACCTGTTTTCTGGAAGCGATCTTATTTCCCCTTTATTCTTTTTTCTAGCTGGTGGCTTTCTTCCCACCCACCCTGCTCTGATTTATACAAGGACGGCAGGAATTTCCCTCTCCGAATTGGGTAAGAAATAGCTCTTTTCTGTGTACTTGCTTGTCTCAGTGACACCTTTCCCATAGTCATGTTCCCAGTAGTATTCACAGGCACCACAGCTACAAAGGCCTTTCCGTGGCAATGTCTGTAGTTTCCCATTAAATTATATGAAATATTTATTTAACCATTTTAAATGAACATATGATCTAGTATTTATGTATGGTCACCTTAATTTCATTTAATTTCTCCTCTTTTCTTCTGATTCAGATACCCATGCCCTTCCAGGAAGTGGAACCCTAAATGAATACTTGCATGTACTGCTTCAGCATAAAAATAGCCATTTTTACCATGGCCCCAGGACTGCTTGAAAACAGCAATTTTCTGCTGGCTTGAAGGGAGTGAGTATCTGCCCAATAAATGAGATAAGCATCTCTCATTTATGAGGATCATCAGTTAAAGCACAGTTTTTCAAAACAGGGAGTGATGTCCTCATGACCTGCAGCCCAGTGACTTGGATGTTTACTCACAGAGGTCATCCTCAGCGCTGCTCAGGGCTGAACTGCCTGGCTCTCCTGCAAGATTGCAGGGATTCCACCTTTTCTCCAGCCAGAGCATGTGCCTGGAGGAAGGATGTCCTGCAGCTACTGCCCAGTCTGCTTCTGTCCTCCTCGGGAGCGTCGCCATTCCGCCTCACAGGTCGGGAGAAGCAAGGGAAGAAGCAGGTACATCACACAGGACAGAGGTTTTTAAACAGCAGCTATGGAATTTCTGCCTTCAACTCAGTAAGTGTCTAACTGGTTAGACTAAGCAAAACAGCTTCAGGAGGGGAGTGGAAAGCACCTGTGGTGGTACATTCTGCAGATCCATAGTGAAAGCACATTTCTGAGAATAGGAGTATAGCTCAGGTCTTCACTCTGCATAGAGAAGGAAAGCAATTTGAACACAAGGGCTGTCACATGCTCAGTATCAAGATGTAACAGTGGACTTCTTGCCCCCAAGGGTCTACAGAACGTACTTAAGGCACTCTTGGCGATCTAGCACTAGAAAAGCAAGGCTGTTTGTTTTGGAAATGTTGGGAATAGGTTCCTCATCAATGCTTTGTTTGTTTTTTAGTTCATCACTGCTATTTACTAAATTCAACCCCAAATTATGAATAGATTTGAAAGGGCCAAACCTACAACTTTCTGGAAGCAAACTAGTCATCAGAAAAATCCACCCACCTGTGCTTCAGTGGGCTTCTTGGCAGGAATACTGAACTGAACCTCTGGCACTGAATCGGATCCAGTTACAAGAGCAAGTTAAATGCTGTAGACAAAAGAGGAAAAAAAAAAAAAAAAGTTTTTCCCTAGGGCTAAAACACAAGGACTATAAAAGAAGAAGAAAGGCTCTTGGTGATTGCAGAGAACTTTAAATCTAGCCCAAAAATGTTAATGAAAGCAAACAGAAAGCAAGAGGCATCAATTGACGGGACAGCACGGCAACTGAGATGACAGACTTGTAGGAAAGAGCTCACTTTCACAATCTGCACCGCTCTCCCCATGCCTTTCCTTACCCTTCCTATCTCTCCCCTCTTATTCAGGATATGAATAGATGTTCTCTCCAGCACCATCTCAGCCCAGCTCTTCATACAGCTTCCTTACCATTTTTTCCTGTCTACTGCTTTACTGAGAACAATTTAAATATGTTAGGGACGAAGCTGGAAACTCAGGAGTGTTTTGAGAGACGGCTTACAACAGCAGCAGAACAGACTTGTTGCTCAACTGGGGCTCTGCCTGATGCCTTGTAGGAGTATGGCCTATGTTTTAATTCCATATCTGAACACAAATGAATAATATTTGTATTCTAGTTTCTTGTTTTATCTCAGTTTGCTGTTGCAGAACACCTAGTCAGTTCTGTGCATGGATGAGTTGTATTTTTCTTTAATCTAGTGTTACAAGATAAGGCATGTAGAATTTATGTGACTGTCTACATGGCTACCACAGGCAGGCCTCCGTGGACATCAGCAAGGCTAAAGTACTGTTAAATTAACAGAGAACTCAAAATTTCATGTCACCTTTTAGTGAGTAGCTGATAAATTAATATTACAGGAACAGGTCGATATGTTAAAAATATTGATTTAATTATCTAACTCAGATACTGATCAATATACTTATATAGTGTTTCTGTGATGGAAGAGAACATATAAAAGTCCCAAAAGTTGGTAGATACTTCTACAAATAGATTAATCACATTTACCAAATTCTTTCCACTAATTTATTAGATAGGACAGGAAGAGCGAATACAAATGTTTACCAAAATTGCCTGCCCTGCTGCAGGTTCTTTATTTTGGCTTCCCAGCAAGCAAGAGCAAAAAAGGTTGCATTGTTGAGTGGAGCGCAAAAAATAACACCATATTTATCTTCTGTGTTCCTCTCATGCATACAAACAGACAAACAACGGAAGAATTTCTTGATATTGGTGAATAACTCATATTTTTAAAGCTGAAGTTCCTTCAGATAAGAAAATCAGTTTCTGTGATTATCTGAAAATAATTTACACCTGAGCATAGTACTATCATAGGGTCACAATTTGCCAGATAAATCTAAAAGAGAAACACTGCAAACAAAGAAACAAAAATCTTCATTTGGAGACATGTAACAAAGGGAGGACATGCCAGATCTTTAACACAAACGCAAGCAATAAATCAGTAGGGCTACTCAGACCCTGGAAATTTCGTGAAGATATGCCCTACATTAACTTCAATTAAACTCATTAATCTCAGATTGCAAAAATAAAATTGGACATCAGTGGAGGCAATTCTCAATTAATGTATTATTTCCTCACCTAGTTTGAAAAATCTGTGCAAATTTAAGCATGATAGAGCAATATTCAGGCCAATAACATAATTCTGAACTAAGGTCATTAAGGAAATAGCTGTAAATGATGCTATGAGGAGATTTGTACATTTCCTCTGAATAATCCACACATAGAAGTTTTTTGTTTTCTTGAAAATTACATGGAAAAAAAAAGAAAAAATGTGTCAATTACTTCAAATATTGCAAACAAGGATCTAATTTATACTTAATAGGTTACTTATGACACAGCAATTACATCAATTTGAGGTTAATCATTTAGCACACACATAGTTACTAACTTTAAAAATATTTTTCAAGCAGAACAATGTTTAGTATAGCTACTGGAACCAAGTATTTCTGTCAAATGGCAAAATGTTTGAAACCCCTTTACGAGCTGAGCTGGAATGATTATTAGTAAAATTAACTTATAAAATTATGCCAGATCTAACAGCTTCTGCTGAGTCTGTGCTAGCAAAGTGACAGGAGCTCTGGAACTAGCCAGCTACAAATCAGTGCTGGGCCAGACTGCCACTTCACCTCCTGAGGGTACACTTAAGCTTCCCTTAAATTCGATAGGCAGCTCTGCTGCCTGCTTGCTGCAGCAACGTTAGAGTTCAGCGCGGGCCGAAAAAACCTGTCTGAGAACTGGGCTAGAGCACCGGGAGTTGCGTCTCTGCCGCGCTCCAGGCTGCGGTGGCTAAACTGCTATCGATATCTAGCTAAATCTAGCGAAATTAAAGCTTGCCGGGGAATGTCTGCACAAACTGCGAACACACCCTTGGCTGAAGGGCAGACGTACCCTTAGCTTTAAAAAATCTGAACCACATTAGACGTCAGTTCTCAGTCACGCCACACCGAGGCAGAGCTGGGAGGAGGGACGTGGTGGGTAATTGTGTGCAGCAGGAGGGGGGCTGTCAACAAAAGGCAGATAAAAATCACAAGCATTTTTGGTTGAGCTTTTGAGTGATGAACACACCTTTGAACTGCTCTGTCTTTCAAAGACTCTCCTCCAACCTCATGGAGAGCATAGCTGCTTTACTGCCTTTTTTTATAGCTCATATTTGTATTTCCTGTTGCCAGGAGAAATGGAAATCTATTGAGGAGATGGTGGTTGCGCTGAAGGACAGCTTCAGCATCCCAGAGCTAGGCTGAATGTGAAGAAATAGGTGTTTCAGAACAGGGCTTCCTGTGTTCCTGTGTGTGCATAGCTCAACTTTTAAGGGACTTAATCCCCTAATCACGGGAGCAAAACCTACCTCTAGATTCCTGCTAACCAATAAATCTACAACAATGGGAGCTCTGTATCTGCTTGTCTTCACATCCATCTGTGTTTACATCATTGTTAATGAGGCCACAACTGGAAAGATAATCAAACCTTAATTACACAGGCATGTAATGGCTTTCACAACTTTTATTTTGCTTGTCACTTTTATAAGTAAGTCCTTAGTTTCTTCTTACAAAGAAATGAGGCAAGCTAAATTGCAAAAGACAAGAGACCCCAAGTTTTCAGAGAGGAATGATAGAAAGACAAAAAAAAAAAAAAAAAAAAAAAAAAAAAAAAAAAAAAAAAAAAAAAAAAAAAAAAAGGAAAGGAAAGAGAGAAAGACAACTAGGCAGAAAAGAAGGAAAAGAAAGGAATGGAGGAAGGAAAGAAAAAGATAGACAGACAAAACAAGGAAATAAAGACAAAGTAAGAAATAAATGCAGTCCTGTCCTTAACACCTATTGTAACATGCACTTTATCTCCAGCTTAACTCCAGAATACTGGATGCTGTTAGAGGACTAAGGATGATCAGAGGATCACTATCTGTTCAAGTGGGATGTCTGAAACAGCTCACATACATAGCCAGGAAGCAGATACCAAGAGTATGGTTTCAAACTCAGTAGATCAATGCCTACGTTTAATCTGGTGTTTATAACCCATTACCATATAATAAGCAAGGGAGGCTTAACTGCAAAGCACAATGACTGTCTGGACTGCTGCATTCTACAAGGATTGACATAAAACAGATGAACTCTTGGATGCTTATCAAGGAGGAAATTATAATAATAGGTCCTCATTTGCTTAAGTACACACAGCACCTTGGGATTAAGGGTATCTGCTTCTTGCACCAACTTGTGTACCTGAATAGACATTTACTATATCACATCAAATTTATGATTTCATGAGGGAAAAAAATGTGCCTGCAGATGACATCAAACCTTGCAATCTGTGGCTAAAGTCTTGAGTAAGTTAAAGAACCCTTTTTGTCCTTCCTGTACACACCAGGAGCACTTCTGCACTCTTGCTGCGAAGGACAAGATAGGGCCAGTTGGCAATTACTCTTCAGTCAGAACAAAATGTTAGGTATTTCTGCAGCGAACACCAACAACACAGCTTGGACTCTGATGTGCATTTAATGTTCCCATTTGCTAATTCAGTGCTGTCCAGCCCTATAGCAATATAACTCAAGTGTCTGTGAGACAGAGGGGGGCAGCAGAGCAGCTACAGGACATTAAGGAGAAAGGACGTGTCATTTCTGTAACTGCAGTATCATTATAAAACTACTATTAGAGAAGATACTCATGTAATCTATGGACTGTTGAGTTTTCAGAAGTCAAAATGAAAAAAAAAGAAAAGAAAATATTGTAGGCCTTGTCACTGAAAACTGACTTCACACAAGGATGTTTTCTGTGGTCCTAACCACAAGAATAGCCTCAAACGCTCCTGGGGAGTCTCACCCAAATCATCAAAACAAATTAGATATAGATAGGCTTTGAAATAGAAGTAGAAGATGTAAGATTCAAGATTTCATCTTTGCAATTTAGACATCAGCCTAGATTTCACCAGCATAAGCAAGCAGTCAGTAGGATTGTAAGTATGACTTCATCCACCCAGAGTAGGACCACAAGACTACCCATTCTCTCAACTGACTATATTTACCTAAAATATAAACTTGTCTTTGGGCTTTTATCTCATTTTAATCATAACCAACCTATTCAAAAATATCCTTAGTTAAAAGTAATAAAGAATACCTCAAACTCGTCTTCTGGGACAAGTTCCAGGGCTCACATAATTTTTTGCTTTCTATTTCTAATGTCCAGCTCGGGAGATGAGTGAGACCTTGGACAAACAAACAGCTACCTAGGAACACTTTGTATGGCCCAGTCCCAAACTCCTGATGCGGTGCATATGGACAAAGTACACTGTGACAATATCCTGCTTCTCAAGGCCGTTGAGGAACTTCTTTGGAAGTATTAATAGGGGTCAAGCTAGAGACACAAGATAGCTGGAAGCTGCCTGTATTCGCCTTCCTGTCTCTTTCTGTCATCATTGAAAGCTTTTCAAATGCTTTTTCTCCAGGAAAAAAAAAAAAAAATCAGTAAAACAATTCAGCTCCTTAAAAATTCAGTAGAACAATTAGTTTTCTCCAGCATTTCTCCAGAACTGAGACATCACTCTCAGTACAGTCATTTTCACAAAGAAAAATGAGAGAAAACATGCAAAGACAAAGAAGAAAAGGAGTTCAGGGAGAACAAGTTTTGATACTGCTCCCAAACAGCTGAAACCATGTTGTGGTAGGTATGAGAGCAAGAGGTTGGCAATAGAAAGGTGCATTTATACATCTGTTTTTCAAGTGAATTCCTCACTGCTCCTTCTATAGCACCCTGAAGCAACATCTGTGGAGCAATATACGCATATATAAAAACTGGCAGCAGACCAAGTACAAGGATCATCATAACCGACCTTGCGGAGAGCTGACCCTGAGAGAATGCACAGAGAGGTTTGCAATGAGAGCGAAGTCCTGAGAGTGAGCTTCAGGCCTTACATTCATTTGAGGACAATTTACAGAAACAATTTAGTAATCTGAAAAGAAAACCCATATGGTGCAAACTAAAAATTGGGGATCTAATGTTTATTATTTACATTTAGTTTTACTGCATTAACATTCACAAACCCTAAGCCAATAAAAGCGTAAATCAGCTCCCTGACGTCAGCGGGGGAGAATTAATGATCTCTCTCTTGTGGATGTTTAGAGAAGTAAATGTATACTGTAAAGTGTGTATATTACAAAGTTCATCTCTGGCTCTAGTGGGATGATTTTTTTCACACTTAAATCACAAAAGTACTTGTGTGTTTTTCCAAGAAATCCATGCCTCCAGTCTTTATTACATCCTATTGCCATCAATAATGCAGCCTTACATAAACAAAATTTGTCACTCTCACTCTGCATTTTCTATTAAAAACACAATAAAATATGGGCTGCCTAGCAGGATTTTGTACAGAGCTTTCATGCCCAGAGTGATAGCTCAACGCCGGCTCTGTTTGCCTGTGCACTAGGACCCAAAGGATAGCATCACCTGGTCAGTGACTTATATGAAACAAGCTGCTTGTCTTAAATGCAAAACCCTAGCAGACATCAGGGTTTGTAGCACCAGGTGCCACCAAAGCCTCTGAACGGCCAGGAGATCAGATCGCTGCCCTTCCCTGCACTGAGTGCCAGATCTTGCACCTGTATTCTGTTAATGCAGAAAGCCTCATGTGTCACCCACCACGCATGGTGCTGAGGGGTTGAAGAGTCAGCTGGCCATAGGCACCCTAAGGTTTTACACAGAGTATTTTATGATGTCAGGAGAACCCTGCATTAACCTCAGAACTCATTATCCATCTGAGAGCTACCTTGTTGGTGCTATCTGGTAAGTGTACCCATAACTTCAGCCTCTATCACTGGCCAATTTATTGATAACAAAATCTTTTAGGCTTAGGATGTTTTTCAGGGAATGGCAAGCAAATCTCTGCTGTTCAAGGAAAAAGAAAGTTGGTGGGGGAGGAGTAGAGACATATACCAAATAAAATGGTGACAGATTCTTAAATTCACATCAAATGCTAGGGTAAACCTCACCTGCACTGAAGAAATGTGACAAAATAATTTATAATATAAATAATGACCACTATTTAGTTTTTAAAACAATGCTTATTTACAAAAGCCCACAAGCAACAAAATTCAAAGAAAACAGGCAGGCATGAGTCCTAAGAAAATTAAAACTTAATTATCTAAAAAACTGCCTGGAATCTATCATTGCTGTAACAGGTCAGAAAAACATAATTGGTTTAATATCAAATCTTGAGTGCATTATAAAATACGGCAGAAAATAACTGACCTCTTTAATACACCTAGATCTTCAACTCTTGTTCCTTTACTTTTTGATGTCTCCAGTTTGACAGCACACTCTTCAGGACAAAGCCAAGGCTTATCTGAGCGATGTCAAATCTTGGATATCTGGAAACCATGTTAATATTATTTCTCCAGCATGCATATCATGCAAGCCATTATTGTGCTCAATATGATTGAGGAGATTCAACAAAACAAGAAACAGAACAGAACAGGAAAAGAGGAGATTAAACAGAAAGGTTGAGAAGATCCTGACAGGATGTAGATTCATCAAGACTTGTCATGGGCCAGGGTGTACTTTGCTTCCCAAAAGACATGCTGTATGTCTGCATTACAGTCTCACAAGATGATCCCCAAGACTGGAAGAGCAGGCAATACTCAAGAAAAACTCGCATGGAGAGCAGTTAGTATCTTAATTTTAGTCCTATTATTGCTATTGTCTTGTGGCATTTTTGGAAAAGGAGGATTTTAACCTGGCAACTCAAATTTTAAGAACTTCAAACAAGATTTAAAAAGATCAAATGATTAACCCAGGTGAAACTCTGGTCCTACTAAAGTCAATAGAAAGATCTCCTTTCCAATTCAGACTTTGCCACTAATGCAGAGGGTGAGGGACTGATGTTTGTCATGAAACATAAGAAAACAACATCTAGCAATGAGTAAAAGCACAAGCATTTGGAAATATTTAGCATGTTTCTAATCCATAAAATCTGAAAACCTATATTTGTGCTTTAAAAGACAAGTGTATGGAGGTGTAAGGAAGATGCTGAGCCCACAGTTACAGCAACAATGTTAACAACTCTCAATTTAAGTCTAACCAAGAAACGATCCTTAGATTACAATTATTAGAGCAATTACCTTGTTCTCAATCTGAACAGACACTATCAGTCAACATATGATGTGGTGAAATCCTACTCCTTGCTTAGCATCATCAGGATCTTCGAATAAAACACATATGTAAATATGAAAAGACGTTATATGAACTGTGTTGTACATGCCAAAATTAGTACATTCCTTCAAAACACTACTGAAACTGATTTTACTCAGGAATATTTATACTTCTCTAAACTCACTTTAAAATCCTAACAGGAATTCTTTTGTTCTCAGATATACACAGAGTCCAGCCAAAAAGCTTATAAGGTGAAAGAGGTGGGTTTTTTTTTTCATCCACCTTCGTTCAAGCATTCAAGTTAGCTCTGAACATTTCGGTGTGTTCTCAAATACAGATGTGAAGGATGGTCGAAGATCTTCTGTTGCTCCATGGACTGTATGTACGCAGTGGTTGAGGAAGAAAAAAAAGAGACGGAACAGGAAATAAAGAAGTCCTGTTCAAACAGGGCCTATAAAACTTCATTATCACTATAGAGTTGTCCCATGAGGTCTTCACTATCCCATTAGCTTCCTTTTAGGCATAAACTGAAGTATCATTTTCCAGGGTAACATATAATTTTAAATGCAGCATTCTGAGGTTTGTCTGTATCAACAATGTCTTTCTAATAAAGAGCACAGGTACTTCCTGGACTGTCTGTTTTCCTTGGTCCTTCCAGAGAATTCAAACTGAAACATCATTAGTACCAGGTGGCCAAAAATCAGCTTCTGACTTTATATGGGATCATTTTTCCTCCCTCACTCTTTTAAGGAATGGATAGCCATGTTGTTAACCACATTGCATATAAATATAAACATAGATCCTGTACCCTGTTGCTGATCTTTCAGTTTCTGGCTTCATGGTTGAATGGTGGAGCTTTGACTACATCCTGTAACATTTGTATCTATTTATAATACCACAAAACAAATTAACTGGCTATATAAAGCTGGATTCTATATATAAAATGCATTGCTATTTATACATAAAATGCTTACAAAAAGTTGCTGAGTAGCATCAAAGACAATCACGTGAATGTTCACGGGCAATTTTCTGACATTTTATCAGTACAATTATTTTTTGTACTTCAAGAAATATAAGTTTTGAAAGACAGAATACATCTTAAATTTCCTCATCTTTTAAATACAGCCAAATCAGATAGGAAATATTTTCCACTGCTAACCTGGGCCAAGAATGCTAACCAAGTCTAAGAGTACAGTTCATTAGGGTCTCACTGAAAACAACAGTTCAAAAATGTGGTTAGATTAGACTGTAACATTTGTAAAACACAGCTAAACACAGGGAAAGCTACCTGGAAAAGCTGGTTGTCATGTGTAATTTTAGTATTTCCATAAAATATGATTTATATTGGCTTCTGCAGTGGACTTCTTTCCCTTCCCCTAGTGCTGAGAATCAAGAAATTCCTTCCTAACATCCTGAGACCTACAAAGCAGCGCAATTAAATTACAGTTTACATAGTCAGACACTGATTAGTGCTGTTTAATTTTGGTTGGAAGTACTGAGCAGATTTATAGTTTGTTCTCTATATCTTAGGAAGGGAATTAGATGTGAACAGGTAGAAGTTATAGAATGTCCCTGGGGTCTCCTAATCATCAATACCAAACCAAAGCTGAAGATGCTGCTTAGTTCCACACGTGTGTAGATATGAAAAAAGACTGCAGATAGATACCCTAATTTCAACCACATATTGCCCCACTGTCCTCTCTTAAACAAGTAGGACTCAGAAACCATATAGAAACTCTCCACTTCGAGCTGGTTTCTGCTCTCTGGGCTGTCAGAAGACTTAGAGCACTGCAAGCTAAAGCAGTGTTGCTTTTATAGTGGGCCTTTCCAACCACACAGGCACAACCGAATTGAAATCACCATCTGTGTGTGATCTTTGTTAAACAAGATCAGTGCTTAAAAGTCCAGTGCCACAACACAACGCCCAAGGCATCCTGCTAGGAGGTGCACTACCAACCGTGCAGCTTCTCTTCCTGCACTTTGCCCTGCACGGGTGGTCCGTCGCAGCCCTGTAACGGGGTGCAGGCAGAGAGGTCTGCTCAAATAGAGGGTGCAGAGGGTTCCACTCTATGATAATGCAGATCTGGCGGGTCTACTGAGCATGTCAATAATTATTTTGTAATATAAGCCTGTTCCGTGGATGTTTTTGTTTAAAGCATAGAAGTATCAATAGTATGCAAACAAAAACTGAAGGGAAAACAAAAGCAGATGGTGAGATGTCAATCCACTGACATCGGTCTGCTCAGCCATAGATGTTTGCTATTTCTATTAAGAGAAGGATTTCATACATTTGCAAATCTTGTCATCTTATCTTATGCAAGAATGTCATTTCCAGAGAGCTTTAGGGAGAATTCAATAAAAAAAAGTTTACCAACATACCCATTCTCAGGCCAGGTTTGTTGTGAAAAAAGCATGTCCTCATTGAAATACAGTCAGATAAAAAAAAATAGGTTTGTTATACAAAGTTTTAGTAAGCCTGCACTGAACTGGGCTGAATTACTTCACGCGTTTTGACAGTGAGCTGTTCAGACCCACATAGCTCCTTGTTTGTAAGTTCCTAGGTAGAGCTGCCATCTGAGTGATGGATAGTAGTAACACTGTGTTTGCCAAGGGTCTTTTCTCCTTGCTTACGAAGGGAATTCTTAATGCTATCGCCTTTCTTGAAGTAAGCAAGATAATTTTTGGTCATGACCAACCTCCTCAGGAGAATCTAGTATTAGCAGCCTTGTGCATCAAAAACCTGAACTCTAACTCTGAAACTCCCTTCACTGAGCCAAATCACACCATAGCAAAGGGGTACCTACGTACCTAGGCTTGCAAGTTTATATATAATCTTGTCGCTCTAAACTTCCTTTCTAGTCAATAGAGAAAACCAGGCACTTTCAGGACCACACACATCTGCTTTGGAAGAAAGAGGACCGTGTCCTAGAGATACCTCTTCCCTCCACTGATTCTAAGGTGAATCAAGGGTAACCAGCTCAAGTATAGATGGATTCCTGTCTCTAGTGTTGAAAACAGCTCTTTCAGATTTATAGCAGTGTAGTAAAATCGGAGTGTTTTTCAGTTGTATTTTCCTTCTGCTTTTCTTAAACTGTCTGGGAAATGCCATTCTTTTAGAACAACTTTAAATTATTTTGCTACATAACCAAACAGATCACTTGTCTACTTATTATGGAATTCATGAAGTAGTTTATTTGGGTTTGTTGCTTCATCTCAGTTTAAATATCTTAACCATATGTCTTTCTTTTCCCAAAGTGAAATGAGGTCTTCAAAAGTTTTTTGCAAGTCCCTTAAGATTTCGGATATATTTTCTGTCTCTTAAAATATTTCCAATACCTTCATATTTTACCTTTGCTTTGAATATACAAATATATATGCATATATATACACACACATATATTTTATTTATATATATATAAATGCCAAAAGTAGATGTAAATCTCTTTGGGGTGGAAATATTTAATTTACCTCATTTTCTTCCTAGAAGATATTTATCAGTTTCTTTCCCTGACTTTAAAATATAATAAACAAAAGTACTTTACTACTTTCCTTACATTAATTCCACTGTACTACTGACAGAGTTTGCCTAGTTTTCTTGGTTAGGAGCATATTTTTTTTCTTATCATTAATGATCTCTTTCTTTGTGAAATGCTTTAAAACACCATGAGACAGACCTCCCATTAATATAGTTTCAATGCAGGTTACATGCTGTACCCTTATTAGAGATTTGGCCAATTTTGTTTTTCAAGATTTTCTGCCTAGCTTTCTCCTCTGTGAGCTATCATGTAGCATTAACCTCTAGCAAATGGTTCCCCCGTAAATCAGTTTACTCCCTATGAGGCGATTCATTCTATTTTTCTTTTGGCAAAACATCTTCCTTTCATCTTTAGAAGCTTTCTCCATTACTGACTACACTTGTCTAACAGCCACACCTTTACTATGCCAGCTGCAGGGGGAAGTACTTAAATGTAAGAAAACAGCTTTTGTTCTGTAGTGATCTATGCTATGTGCTATGCTGCTGGGAGAAGTAATTGCATTTAATAGAAACTGCTTTACTATTTGGGATGTTTAATAGTGTCATTGGAGTTCTCATACTGGATCCTGCAAACATATCTTTTAAACTGCAAGGCTACACAACTTACCAGTGTTTTCTAATGTGAGAAGGCTTTAAAATGACTTTCTTTACAATTATTAATCAAATTCTTAAGTATGGTGATATTATTTCTGCATTGTGTTATGCTTTCCTCCTTAGTGCAGTCAAGTGGATATTGCTACTAAAATTTCAACTTTGTAGTAAAAGTTTTTTTCATGTGTCAAAATTTATGAGACTATGACAGTGAGAAAGATTTGTATAATATTCATGTATCCTGTATGTATCCTGTAATGGTTGGCTATTCACTAACATTTACAATATTCAGTCACTATGAACAGGCTAACATCACATTTCCTTTTGCAGGGATTACTACTTTATCAGTCTGATAGGATCCCGCTGAAGTATACTGGCCACACTTTCTCCATTCCCTCAACTTACTGTGTACAAGAAATCGGTTTTAATCCCTGCTGATCTCCTCTGGTGGCAGGGGAGCCAGGCAAAAAGAGTTTGCCCCAACAATTATGCAAGCCTTACCTATTTTTGAGTGTTATTGTAGTATCAAGGGTGTATATTCTAAGTACATCAACCCTGAAGTTACCTCCAAAGGCAATGTATTTTCCTGCTTTCCTCAGAAGGCTTCAAAAATAAAAAATTCTGGTAGTAGTAGTCCACTACTCCAGAATATAAGTACCCAAAATCTCTATCCCCCTCCACACTGGGCATCAGTAAAAGGAAAGGAGGAAGGAGAGGAGAGGAGAGGAGAGGAGAGGAGAGGAGAGGAGAGGGAAAAGGAAAAAGGGGAAAAGGAAGAGGAAAAGGAAAAGGAAAAGGAAAGGCAAGTTGTGATTCTGTGAAGTTTGGGAGTTTCAATGTAAATCCCCGAGCCATGATCTTTAGGTATTAACACACAGAGAGGCAGAACTTTCATGGACAGAGCAGGCTATTAGAAAATAGGCAGTTTCAGTGTTAAGTATCAGCACTAAGCTTGTGATATTTGCTATACTGTAAGCCTTTTACTGTAGGAAGAGGACAAAACATTTCACTGTGCTGACATTGTTCAACCTAGCACGAAGAATCTCTGCTGAAATAAATCTTCCCTGTCCTCTAAAGTCACAGGCAGATGACTGTGCAACAATCCATTCAGTCTTTTAACCACCAGTGCTAACAGATCACGTACAGGCTTCCAAAAACACCTCTACTTGAAACCATGTCCTCAGGCAACCCCCACAAAATCAGGATGGGGGTAATCAGAGTTTTGGGAAAAGAAAGCCAACAGATGCCAGTGTCAACTTGTATTACCCATACAAGATATAACCTGATCACTGATGAGCCTGTTGGATATTTTAAACATGACTCAGGTTTTATATGAACGAAAAGAGAACTGCATATTGTTATATATGACGGAAGACCCTTCACAGTCTTTTATGCTGCAGAACATGTTGTGGATTCAGTGTGTGAGACCTCACAGCCAGCTTGTCAGAGAGGACTGAACTCTGAAGCCAGCACCAGGGATGTGGCTTTATTAATCATAATTGACAGGAAGAGATTTGTATTTCTCAGTATTCACATATAATAAAGAAGAGAAATTAAGTAGTTTTGGTATAATATAGACATGCAATTAAGAATGGTAAGGGCTCTTCAAAAGGGCAGCTGTGAAACACTTTAATAACATATTTGAGTTATAGTACCTCTGGTGCCAAAAATCCTTTAACTTCACAGTGCCATCTACATATAAAACAATTGGAAAGTATTTGATTGTTCAAAATTCTCAAAAAATTTCTCTCTTATTGTATGAATTACAAATTCCTGTGTATTTTTTTCTGTTAGTCATTCTTTTCTGTTTCTATGTTGTCATTTTTGAAAATGAAGGATATATTTCAATAATTTTCTTCCAACCTTTTTCTCCTGCTCCCACATCTTTAAGGCTAGAATTGCATTCTTTGGGAAGCCCTATGACCTTTCAGGATAGCTTATCTCCAACTGCAGTTAACTCCCAAAGCAAGGTTTGATTTCTAAGTAACACCATAGACTCCAAATCTCCCACCTAATTCTTCCTTTCTGAGCATCTGTTTACTCCAGGTCTCACCCTCTTCTTTTATGCTTACCTTACAAATTGCTTCGATGCCACTCTGCCTCGTTGGTTTTGGCTCAGGCCTGATGACTGATACAGTCCTCCGGGATGACCAAAAGGTGTTAAGTTAATTCAGCTCTCTCAGGATACGGTTACTCTAGGGAACAGGATTACATCCTTCCAGAGGATTTATTCTTAGTAAGGTACATTTGGCTAAAGAGGTACCTTCCAACTTTCCTTCCTGCCTATCAGATGAGCAGCACTGCCAATTATGAAAACTGAAAGTATCTGATATCTCTGCTTTGTGTGTAACTGGATAAGGTTTTTACGTTTCTCTCACTTGAGCAATGAAAGTAAATCAACCTTAATTTGTTTCTGCCTGTATCTTTTGGTCATTTGCAACTTTACTTCATCATAGCTTGACTGAGCGCTATCATATTTCAAATGAAAAGGGGCAGGAATCTTTTCCCATTATAGTTTTTAAAAATTATTGGAAATTTTTCATGTTTTTAGATTTTCAAATAAGGATTTTTAAAAACCTTCAGGTTCTGGAAATAGATTTTTGTGACAAATGGAAAGCAAGGGACTGAAGGGACTGAAGCATCTGTCTTATGAGGAAAGACTAAGTGAGCTGGGCCTGTTTAGCCTAGAGAAGAGAATACTGAGAGGAAATCTGATCAACATCTACAAGTACCTGAGAGGAGAATGGGTCCAAACTCTTCTTGGTGGTGACCAGTGGCAGGACAAGGGGTAATGGGTACAAACTAAAGCACAGAAAGTTCCATCTCCATATGAGGAAGAACTTCTTTCCTGTGAGGGTGCCAGAGCCCTGGCACAGGCTGCCCAGAGAGGCTGTGGAGTCTCCTGCTCTGGAGATCTTCCAAACCCGCCTGGATGCCACCCTGTGCCACGTGCTCTGAGTGTCCCTGCGAGAGCAGGGGGGTTGGACTAGATATTCTCTCGAGGTCCCTTCCAACCCAACTATTCTGTGATTCTGTGATCTGTGAAAATGCTTTTACCCTTCAATACACCAGGGCCACCATCAAAATGTATAGACAACATTGCAAGAGAAATAAAACACCCATGGAAAAATAATTAAAAAAGCACTCCACTGTGAAGTTACAGTACGAAGAAGGAAGAAGATGCAAATTCTTTCTAAAGCACTGCAAACAATAAGAGTTTCAGCTGTAGTGTGAAAAAAATCTTACAAGAAACTGTCAAGCAAATCAAACCTTCTAACTCTGAGGGCAACTCTGGACTGATGTGACTTGCCCGAGATCTGCGGAGAGCAGTATCAAAGTGGCGGGTTTATCAGACGTTTGAGGGCTGCAGGATTCTTTATAAGTGATGTAGAAGGGACTGTTTCCAAACCCACGGCCTTGCTTCAGCTGCTCTTGTGCTGGAAAAAAACATCTGCTTTCTGAGAATGCGAAGTCACTGACCAGCTGCTTAACTCAAAGATATGTCTAGCTTAAAGGAATCACCAAGATTAGCTGGAAAAACATCTCTTTTTGATTTGTGCTGCTCTTAATTTATGGTTTCCATTCCCTCTGTGTGACTTTTCTGGTGCCGATGAAGTGCAAATTCTGTGAGGACTTTTGCATGGATTTATAGCACCTGCATTACCCACTCTTATAGGGACAGTAAGAGCCAAGTTCATACTGCACTCTCTCACGATCGAGGTCTCTAATAGAATCACCATCCCTTCCCGTTTCCACAAAATTTGCAGGATCATGCTATTTGTCAGTCCCTCTGATTGAAATTGGCCCATGGGTAGGCTATTATGTACTGACCAGCATGAAAAATTTACTGTACACTGTAATTGTCTTTAAAAAACATGTTTTTCTAAAAGAAATGAAATCAAGATGTAGGAACACTATTAGCCATTGTGAAGTGAGTACACATTTTAATCCTACAATGTCTCTGTTTCCAAGTTTGTCTGTGATTGATAGATTTGTACACGAAAACAACTGATTACCAGTGGTATCTGTAATTCATCTTCCCATTGCGATCTGCCAATCAACAAACCTACCAGCAAAGACCAAATGAAACAAGAGGTTTGAAATACTGTGGGAAAAATAAAATTGTGTGAGTTGTCATAACATAAGTCTTTCTACTAAATATCTATTCAATATCTGCCCTCAAATTAATATGGTGGATAATATATGAAAATATTTGAAATGTCTCATTAGTTATAAAACTATATAGCTGACTTTTTTTTGCTTCTTTTTACCCTAAGAAAAAAAGTGTGCTAAGATTATTTATCAGTAAATAAGCAGCCTTCCTCTACCAAAACTGTCAAAGGTTCAAACTCTCACTTGAGAATTTTATGAATGATGAGAGAACCCAAATATTATTCTTAGAAATATAAGGACATGCTTTTCTATACAGACGTCAAAGTTTACGAAGTATCTTATCTCACAAAAGCCATCATCCTTTGTTATAAAGAAGTTTGGTCCTCATCAAGAAAGCAGAGAAAATACTAGATAGTCAGCTGCACTGAAGAGCTCTATGGTTGCTCTTCTGAGGCACCCAGTTTTTTGCACATAAGTCACCTCCATTTGATAATCAGGCTCTTCCTATTCTCCAGCTCAACACTTCTGAGTCAGGCGTATCAGACTGAGATTTCTTCTTCCATTTTATATTGGTTTTCAGTCGGTAGAATTTGATCTGTCCTTAACTGATATTTTAGATCAATAGACATGCTTTTCTCTCATACACAGGAACTCAGCACCCATCAGTGATTGTGCTCCTCTATACCCAAAGCAGAATTTGGGCACAGGTAATTGCCTTCTTTGGTATGTGTTCAAGCACAGAAGATGTGGGACATTGCAAAAGTAGATGTTTTTCATCTTATAAAGGCGAAGAATCATGCACAGTGAATTCTGTTCCTCTTCTTCCCTCTCTTCTCTCCCTTTCTCTACCAAATAGGAAGCCACAGGTGAGCCACTGAATTTGTTCAATAGAATTATCATTATCTTTTAACAGGACTGCAAGAAATATTGAGGTATATACTAGTCAGATTCTACAAACAGCGTTACTTCAGTGACAGTTTAATGGAGTGACTTTCATATGCATTGTTTTCATATAATGTGTATCTTAAAAAGCTTTTCAGAAATAAACGTTCCACTATAGAATTAAATGACAAATGGAGTAGCATGAAAACAGAGAGATGAGAAGATACAATGAGAACTCTGTTTCCAACAGAGTTGAAATATTTGCAGAGGTGCAGGTTAGATATTTCACTCAGCAAGATTTACAGAGGAACGACATTTTGCATAGGGAAGGATCTATTTGGAATCAAGTTCAAACCTCAGAAAAAGAACATAAAGAGCTTTCACACAAGTGTGATGCATCTACAGAAATAGCCATAGCAGTAGGTATTACTGGGTTACAAAATGACCAGTTTGTAGCATGGTGTGTAGGACCACTACCAAAAACAGTTGATTTTCTTCTTTTCCTCTAAAGTTAGTTGCAATACTCAAAAGTTAAATCAAATTTTAAGCACCACTTCCCTCCATGGGAAATACTACTTTTGTTCCCAGAAACTACAGGCAAACCAGAGGAACCGCCACCCATGTCATGATGCTCACTGACAAGATGGAAAATGATGGTGTTCAAAGGGTTACATCACTCTGTTTTATACAAAAACATTCTGTGCAGAAATCAATGGCAGTTATGCAATCTCATCCATACAAGTAAGTGATGTGACTAGAATTTAAAAAAATAAAACCAATGAAAAAATCCACCAGGAAT
The DNA here is from genome assembly GCA_034781795.1 of Crypturellus tataupa. Taxonomy (NCBI): domain Eukaryota; kingdom Metazoa; phylum Chordata; class Aves; order Tinamiformes; family Tinamidae; genus Crypturellus; species Crypturellus tataupa. The sequence goes on from JAWLRI010000411.1 coordinate 265,193, forward strand.
AGTAATGCGGTACAATATTTTTTTCCAATGGGTGTTTACTTGGCTTGCAATTATTTGGAAGTCTTTTTACTTTTAAGAGGCAATTCCAGATGTACATCAGAAAAGCCTTTCATTTTCTTTCCCCTCGAATAAAAAGAAAGTGCAAGTACATTTAAGTTAGACAGTTGAGTTATCCAAAATATACATCAATCCTGCCTGAAAAGGAAGTAATGAAATTTCTTTGGAACTTCCTGAAGCATTATATAATAGCCCAAAGGCTGTTATATAAATTCATCCCTCTCAAACAAAATAAAAGAGGCCAGGCTAGTTACTGTGAAGGACTGCTGTATTATCAAGCCACTCAGCTGTAATGAGCAGGGGTAAGAGGTCAGCAGAGGACTGTCTGTGTTTAAATGCTGGCAGACATTGACCATTTCCTCACTAGAAAGCTCCTGACAGATTTGTTCCCCTTGCAGTTTTGGTAGAGGTCTCTTCTTTTCAAAGTTAACAATTTAGGAATTATACCTGGAAAGAGTTACTGATGAGCTCATGTCCTTTTCAGAAGGCCTGTTGAATTTAATAGATAAAGCTACAGAAGAAAAATCCTTGCGATGCATTTGACTGCTAATATAGAATATAAAATAAAGCTATATTTCTTCTTAACAATTCTGCCAAAGAGGCTAAAATATTTAAAGATAATGCAACTTTTAAGGAAGCTCCTGTTTAAGTCCCATGCTACACTGCATATATATTTTCCTCAAGGGATGTCCTAGAGACCACAGTAGACTTCAAAAGATTGTACTATGTTGATACACAGCTGCGATTAAAAGCTGATACAGGCCAGAACTGCCTGAAAAATACCGAAGAAGGAAAAGTGTTGTCTTCTTTTGCTCTAAGGAAACCTATTCAAATATCACAAGATCATACACATGATCTTTCCTGACTCTACTGACTGATCTCAGCTATTTACTCTTATCTTTGACCAGAAAGTTCTGATCCACAAACAGACAAAATGGAGCTCCCTGGTTAACAGGCTGCACACTACTCCCTGGACATTTGCAAGAAATTATCTTTCAACGGAGTCTGTGTGCTCTGCCTGGACAGGACAGCACAGAGGGCAAGAAACTGCCCTCTGTAACTAAACAGTGACGTCTTCCCAAAACAAATTTTGTGTTTGACCATATCACAGTTGTTTTGAGTAGAATGCAGTTATCATTTTCACCATTTTTTTTATCAAAATACTGAAGTGATAGTTTTCCTAAGATAACTGAAGCAAAGTAACAATTTACTTAATTTTCATTCAATGTGTATAAATAAAAAGTGTACTCCAAGCAAAGTCTACAACAAGTTATCTATAAAAATGCTTTGTTACTTTGAGTTTAGAACTCATGCTGGCAATGCTCTGTGGTGCTCTAGCCAATAAATATATTCAGTGTATTCCTGTGCTATAACATAAGATGTTTTCATATTTCAAAGTTAGAAAACAAGTGTTATTTCAGTCTGCTTTTTATATGAATAAAAATGTTTACAAACAAACAAACAAACAAATAAATAAATAAAGGAGATCTCAAAAGGCTCTGGATAATGAATTCTCAAAAGAAAAGAAGTTACTGAAAAAAACAAACATTATTTCATTCTTCTAACAACAAAAGAGCTATATATTGCATGTGCCTTGCTTTTTCACTGGATGAAGGCCAGGTGAGTAGAAATGAATTGTAGGACAACGCAGTAAAAAAAAATGGACAAAGTAACTCAAAATGTGCCAATAGTTTGGGTTATCTGAACTGGTCATTTGGGGCTCCCTTTATAGCTGATAAACACACATGTCACAGGGTTATTGGCCTTATCTTAAAATAAACCACAAAAATAGGCCAGCGAACAGTGGCCAGTGAACAGGAAAATCTCTTGATGTAGTGCAAGGAGCATCCAGGGTGATCAGGTCTGCAGTGAATGTCTCTGCTATGGATTTCTAAGGTTAGGGGAAATTAATGTCATCCTAAGGGTTTTATGAAATGTTCTACAATCTGAGCATAACTGACACTCATTGAAAAGGAAGTTTCAAAATAGAGAACAAAAGAGGAAAATAGAACACCAGGTAAAAGTCAAGAGGAATTAAGATGAACATCATCTTTACAACACAGAATAGACCACAGGAGCCCAGGTTAAACTGCTCATTAACTGATTAGCTGAGGTAAAACCTGAACTCCCCAGCTTCCCTTGGTCATGTGTGAGTGCAGGCATCAGGTTTCTTCTCTTACCTTCCCAAGGATGTTTGGAAAATAAAGGCCCTACGTCCTTGCACACCTGTGAAAGAGTTTGAATTTGAAGCTAATAAAATCACACCTGAGAAGAAAAACACAAACATTGATTTGGCAAGATCACAGAATACTCAAGTGGCAATGTTGATTATTTTGATTTATATGATCAGTAATGACAGCAAAATACCCCCCCAAAACATTGTGCCATTATGTGCATGTAGACACTCTAAATATTAATTTGAATTGGGGAAAAAAAAATCGCTTTTCTATGAATAATTCACTGCATTTTCCTTCTGGAAGTGATCACTTTGCTTTGCTGTCACATTATAGATATGTTAGCTCTGATATAGTAATTGTAGCTGGGTAATTTTAGAAAGAGAATTACGAGATCAGAGAGCACTATCAAAAAGAGCTTTTCCTTCATCCTTTTCTTTCAGAGGCACCACTGACTCTTCTGTTTTCAAATATAGGGAACAAATGAGGTGGCAGGTTTTTCCCCATACCCTTCCCCTTTGCATCTGACACTCCAGTTGTTCCTGCAGTCCTTCAGGTTGTTGGGCTACCCAGGGGAATCCCTTCTTCACACTGAGGGAACTGACACCCACATCCCCCAGACACTGTACTTCTACACTAAACCACGGGTTGAGTTGAGAGCACTAAAACCTCTCTACCTTGGCGCTGATTGTTCAAGCACATGAGACTCGATGGCTCAGAAAGGGCAGAAGAAAACATCAGTCTTATTGCACAAACAAGACAACACGCTTTTAAGAAGAAAGAAACTGCCTTAGTACAGTTTATGCAGTTTTGCTATATCTTCTATCCTGATAATATTTTAAGGATCAAATCTTCCACTTACACACTCAGGTGATTGATTGATTTGTGGATCCCCCAGAAGACTCACATATAAAATAGGTATGGAGCTGCTTGGCTCTGTTAAAGCTGAGACAATTCTGGATACACTGAAAAAGGAGAGAGGTACCAGTTTTCAGGCACTTAGATCCTGCCTATCTCCTCCTGGGTAGTAGAATTTTCTGCTTCTGAAATCTGCTTCCAGGTGGACTTAGGACAACACAACTTTCTCAGGTACTTGATGGCATTTCCACTTCTCCCACAGACTTCTCACAAATTGCTAACTCAGCCTCAGGATGAACTAATTTTACATTGAATTTCTCAGCATCCATCAGGAAAATGGAAAGACATGACAAGAAGAGCCTTCTGAGGAGCTTGTAGATGAAAGCACACAGCTTGTTTTTCTGATGCCACAAGGCGTCAAGGGATCATGCCTTGTTTTTCAGGCCAAAGGGAACAGTATGTGTTTAAGTCAAGTTTAAATTAAATATACATTTATAAGTTATTAGATACTCAGGGCTTCTAAACAAATGTAAGTATTAAATAAGACAAATACAATATTAAATAAGTTTAAAACTTGAAACTCTTTCAACTTTTCTCTTTTTGTTCTTGTATTTTTACTCACACAATCTCTTTTACCTCCAGTAGATAGCTGCCTACATAAGGACTGAACCAGTTCACAAACTAGCCCTTAGCAAACAGTTTGAAGCTGTAACCAAATCCAGAGTCTCACTATTAAAGAAAACAAACACACATATCAGAACCAAACTGAAGTTTTAAATACCCTTTGTGAAATGAAGAATTACCTATACTGCATGCCTTTCAAAGACTTTCTGCTGAAAAGTCATTAATTTTATCACTGCTAGCATTTTTTCCTTCCTTCCTCGGGTTTTATCCATAAGCATGTTCTTAATTATGAGAAGAAACCATTGCCACATGTAAGCTTTGCAGCCTATTGAAATTGCAGCTGCCCCAGCAGACACTGTAGTTTCTAGCACAAGTACGACAGACAAATATATGCTACATCCACACTTAAATCTATTTCTACACACCAGAATTGATCTACTAACCTTTTCATGTATGTCCAACTTACTTCCAGACTAACCAAAACAGAATTTTAAAAATGAATTAAGAGAGCCTGAAATAAAGTGAGGTTTGCATACCAAAGCCATCATAAATTCTTTCAACATGGCTTCAAACGTATTTTACAATGATATTTTAAAAGACATTTTTCATTTAATGCTTTTCTTCAGACATGTACTATTTATTGATTTCAATGGTGCATTTCCAATTTTGTTTAATTTCCTCACCTAATTATAACTCGTTCCAACCTTAGGCATTCTATGATTCTATGATTCTATGATAACTAAAGTATGAATCATTAAGACAGGTAACAGTGAACTAGGTGAAAAATAACAGGAAATAATAACTCTTTTTTCATTACCTGACGGAATAGAGATATCAGATAGTTTGCATCTGTATACTATATTATAATCAGTTGTTAATAATTTAATAAGGAATTTTATAAGCTGTGTGGTCAGTAATTTTTGGTTGGGGATCAGCCAAGATGTTCTCTAGTCTGTAGTCTTTAAATGGTCTGTATTGGACCAATCCACTCTTCCAACAGTTGCTTCTACAGGTCTCACTCAGATCTAGCCAATGCATCTTCTAGGATAACTTTCATTTGTTAAGTAAAGTATGTGTTGATAGTCATCTGTATTTGAGATGGATTCACATACTAACTTTATGTCATCTGACACAGTGCTATAATTACTTCTGCTTTTTGTTCTGTACCTCATCCTTCCAGTACTCTGCTTTCTCCTCTTTGTCTCTCTACAGCACCAATGGAACATAACAGGAAGATGGCCTTCAACAACTATATTTGTAACTCCTCCCTGCTTTCTCTCTAAATCCTCAAACTCTCAGGCTCAGCAGTACTCAGATATCTTTGTGTTAACATAATATCAAGGTGCTCAAGCATGGACTACGTGCAATTGTGCCACATTCTGTATATGTACAAATATAAAAATATTCCAACCATAGTGATTCTATGATTAAACAGAATTTCATGTGAATGCAGTATTCTTCCTGGATAGATACAAATACAAGGTTGCAGCCTCAGGTTATAGACTGCTTAAGGCAAAGATCCTGTTTTTTTCTTTTTGCTTGTTTGTTGGTTTGTTTTGACTCAGTGAAATCCAGAAAGCACTTAGGACAGCTACAAAAAAATTATGCAGTAAAGAAAAATGTTCACTTCACAGAAGCCGTTTGAGGATTGCAATACAATATGACAGGGTGGTGGAGAGTGGAAAGGAAAAACCTATTACATTTGTAAGACCAATAATAGCCTCCAAGTCAATAATTTCCTGGCAGTTAATAGGTAGCAGATTAAGAACTCCTCCAGATGGCCATTAACTGCCAGGAAACAGTCAGCTTATTAGCCATTAGTGCTTAAAAGACCATTAGGATACTCTTCTTCATTAGTTGCATTCACATTGTGTTACTATGCACTGAATATGCAGCAGAGAACTTTCATTTGAAAAGAAAATAAGAAAGAATGCAGAAACAAAAATAACATTGAAATAAATGTATTTCACTTATGCACAGAGATGAATTAGTGTGAGAACTGTGAGAATATGATGTTCACAGAAGTCACCAGTGCGAGCTTCTGCACACGAATCCACTTACGCACCTTCTCTTATGTTCTGACAGGACCACCTCAAGGGGTGAAAGGTTAGTCCCCGTGCCAAATCAACTCATGGTTTCCCTGCTAAGACATCTGAAAAAGTATTTGACTGTTGAGATTAGGTTACTTGACCAATATTAACAGGACTAAGATAAAAAAATGCAAGGCACAGAAAGCACAACCACTTAGTTGTAGGGTGCAGATAATATTTGTAGTATGTATTTAACATACATAGTTATTAATGCACACAAGAAGAGACTAAAATATTTCTCCTTTATCTTCCAATAAATCTCTAGCCACAGAAAATTATAATTCTGTGAATCATATGTTATATATACATATAAATACTTGATAATAAAAAAAATGCAGTAACTAGCCACTTCATTATTAATTTGAGCTTGATTTATCAGGTAGTCTCAAAAGTTAAAGATAGATCAATACGCTATCTTTGAAAATATTGTTCGGATTCTCTTTACATATGTGAACCAACATGCAAACAAATTAGAATTGAAATGATCAATTTGTAAAGTTATAGATGAAAAAATGTGGAAAAATAACTTCTAGATGTCACCACTGCAAGATAATCAAGGTGCAAAAGAAATGAAGAACAATATTCAAATGAACGGCGAGTGCACCAAGGCCTCTTTTATTTTAATAAACGATACAAACATTACCAGAATTACAGAATAATCCAGCTTGAAGGCATCAGCCAAACTTTTGCAAAGAAATAGGTAAGAAGATATCACTAAATGTTGGTCACCTTCTGGTGACATTTTTGCAATATGTTTACACAAAGGAGGCTACTTTTGAAAGCTGAAGTTAGTGGAGAGTTTTCTGGTAAAATTAAACCTCACTGATTGTTCACTTAGTGCTGGTGCTTCAAGGCTGTCCCATCTCAACTTACCAGGCTGAGGGTGATCCCAGTTTTATGCATTTTTAGACATTTCCTACATAATACTGTGATAGCTGAAACTATCAGAACACTCCGATCCTGAGATTCTTTCTGAAATGCAGAAATGTCCTTTCTGAAATGCAGAAAAAAAAAAAAAAAAACAAATCCAAAGAAACACATCCAGAACAATGCATCATTCTAAAATTGGCTATAAACAGATGATATACGAAGGATGGGCTCAGGAATTTTTACTAATCTGAACACATATAAATTAGCAGTTCTGGATGATGACGAGCATGAGTTATGACACTAATCAATCGATGATTGAAGGAGGCTACAGAAAGCAGGTAAGAATGGACAACTGAGGTTGGCAAGTAGGCAGAGGGACAGTCATGAAGTCCAGTACTAACATATTAGTATCACTTCTGTCAGACTGCTTACATTCAAAGACAACCTGAAAAATCTAATGCTGTCACAGTGCGCCGTCGTGTGTTAAAGGTGTATTTACATAACACAGCATTTGACTGACACTTGTCAGTCAGTGGTGAGCAATGAAACCCATGTTTTCTCTCTTACTTACACAGAGAGATATTCCTCAACATGTGAGAGAAGATGAATGATGCTTTTAGGGAAAAATGGGAAAAAATGAACAGTTAGAAAGGACAGGATTTCTATTAATCCATGCACTCTGCATTGCTATCCTATTATTAGAAGAGTTTCAAGTACCTGAAGCTCGAGAGAGGGTTCTGAATGCCTTAGACAGCAATGACTTGTCACGTCCAGCTGTACTATATACTTTTTGATCTAGCTGTTTGTTCTAGTGATTTATACACTTTTCTTCTTTATGTACCGTACTACGCCTGTTCTGGTGAGTAATCGACTGGTTTCCTCACTATTTGATTACCTCATTCCTTTTTTAGCAAACAAGAGTCCCTGCCAATTACAGGGTACAGATGTCTTACAGAGTTTAATGCCAAAGAAGAAGAAAAATCTTTTCTGTACACAGGCAAGAGGAACACCAAAAACTTTATTTCGGTAATGAGGAATTGTGACTTACTTAACTTTCAACTTTTAGTTAGACATAAGGCAATCACATTATGTTTGAATCTCACCTGATTCGGGCAGACAATGTATACAGAATATCCTCTTACTTCAGCAGAGATGGAATTTCACTTCTATTTTTCAGGTAAGGTGATTTATATCATTAGGAATGCTAATCATGGGAAAATCTGACAATGACATTCTCCCAGTTTATTTTATTGACAGTAATGTTCACCTTGTTTTCTATATATTGTCCCTGTATGACTGAATAACTCTTTAATGAAGCCTATGTGTGGACATAAGCTGCAATGAGAGTGCAATAAAAGGGCAGTTCTGAAGAAAGCACTGTAGACAGCAGGTTAGGAGACTGGAAGCCATTCTGTTAACTGTCTGGCTTGGTCAACACTTACTGGCCTATAAACAGGACTCTGCAATATTCTCTAGGCATTTTTTAACCCTGTTACTTGCGGACTATATGTGAAAGACAGAGTTGGTAAAAGAAACTTTTTTGTTAGGTAGAAAAAAATAAATAATACCATATGGACCCACTAAGTTTCCTGCCAGAGGGCAGTAAATGTCAGCGCTGTAGTGTATTTTCTGCTTTGAAAATGGACTGGTTTAATTCAGAACTATTAAACTTCACAGCAGTGGTAACCCCTTCCTGTGTGTTGTCTTTCTTTAGGGCTAGTCTCTTAAATCTTTCAACCCTGCTGCATGCTGGAGATTTAACCCCCCTCACAAAATTAAACTATTCCTGTAGTCAGATTTCTGCAATAAGGCTATGCTTTGGTCAAAACTTCCCTTCTTTCTCCAAGGATGAGTTAATCTAATAAAAATGCATATCCTGCCCAAATGCTCATTAGGTCTCATTCTGTCCTTCTTTAATATAACAAGTTCACCAAACAAACAAAGTACTGAGCCTGGGTATAAATACCCACCCTTCAACGACTATTTGTCAAAGGTGATCAAGACCATACCAGAATTTATGCTCTATTTGTAGGCTAGGCAGCTGCTGTTTTTCTTGCTTTAGTTTGAAGACACCCACTGAGAACAAGCATCTGGTCCTGTAGAGGGAGTAGGGACTTGAAATCTGAACAGCCTAAGCAGATACAAACCTGAGGTTTTTATTTATATACATACTCTACGGTGCTCTGTCCCAATTATTATCTAAAATTCTTACTAGAAATGTAGCTATGTATGATGTGATCACAACTGCCAGATACCAAAAGCACTGGTCAGCAACCCCCTGAATTAAGATCTGGCAGTGCAGATTCCTCCTTTATGAGCAACAACCCCATCAACATCCAGGGGACTATGGAAAAGACAGGGAAAGATCATCTGTAAAATAGCTTGCTGCAAAATTCAGGTCTTATTCGCTACTTATTATATGATGCAGTAAATGAAGCTGGACCATGACAGTCTGAGAGACATGTAGCCAGGTTGCTTTTCCTTAAAGTCACGATAAACATTTTAGCGGATGGTACAGAACAAAGCCACCAGGTGTTCAACCTAGGTGGCTGCACACAGCTACAGTCAGCTTTCCTCATCTAACAGAAGACTGCAACATATCTTAGCAATCTTAGTGTATCTTAGCAATATCTTGAGAAAATGCAATAATGCAAAGATATAAGGGAATGTAAGAAGAGAAATTCATGTTTTGCAGCCTTGCTCACTGTGCTTCCTAACTTACAAACCTTTTCTCACTCTTACAGGATCTCTAACATAAAGCTGTATTTCTTTTACAATGACTGGGTTAGATTCACATTGGCTCTATGAAACAAAGGTTTAGGGCTTTCAGGGTTTTGCTTTATAATTGATTGTACACAGATTTTTAAAAGCTGCTGAAACACCAGACAAAGGCATAAGACACTTCCATGGCCCAAAGAAACTAGCAAAGAAGCTGATAGAAAGCAATAAGATTTTGTTTCAGATAGATAAAGAAGCATCAGAGGTTTGGCTTTAAAAGAAAAATCAAGTATCTGCATCCTCAAGTTAATCCTCAAATACCTGCTAATTTAGCAGGGATGGAGCTAGAGAAGGTAATATTCTTCACCATGGTGACGATGCTTACTCTAAACTCCTTTTAATGGCATCAACCAAAGCCATGAAGAACAGTAGTTCCTAAGCTTTGCTCACCTTCTGATTTGCCATCATCATGGGAAATTAGTGGCAGCAGTAGCTCCAGTTCTGTTTCAAGCCCTGCACGAGCTGGAAACAGGTTTACAGCCTTAACTCACACAGTTTTGTGATGGAGGAGGTAGAAGTGGTAGCATCAACCCCTCCAGGCTATACATCATTCATTAGCTTGGAAGAGACATTTTACTCATCTTTTCCATAGAATGTGACAGACTTAATTGATTTGAGTAGCACTTTGAAACACTGGGTCAGTACTACTGATAGCTATACCTAACATGGAAATTTGACCTGTTGAGACCAATGTTTTGGGTCTAAGAAGTGAGAGCCTTCCTGTCCTCTCTGCTCTGGCATGGCACAGGGCAGAATGGACAACTATGGACCTCTAATATAATGGACCTCTAATATAACAGCCTTAAGAAGCAGCTTCATTTCCTCAAAAGTGGTTGCAATAAAACACGTATCTGCATCTTATCCTCGTATCCTCTCCAGTGATAGCTAAGACTCTTAAAGCCAGGTGAAATAATTCAACATTCTGTGTTTCCGGAAGACTGTCAGATAGCACCAAGCCTGAAGTACTTCTAGCCAATGTCCATCTGTGATCTTTGGAACTACAGTTACACTGTTTTCTTCCTCTTTCTGTAAACATATACTTGCTCCATCTGGTAAGGGGAGCCATAAATCTCCCCAGACTACTTGCTATTTTGGCATATTTGCAGTAGTTCGCACAGATGGATTACATTTATACAAATGGCAAAAGGAAAACACTTATGTATGCATTAAGTGGAAGTCATGAACAGTGTTTCTACTGTATTACTCGGAGTGACTTCCTGATTATGAACATCTTAAACTCAGCTGCAGTTTCTGTCTTTCTGCACAACATTCATTGTTTCTTCATGACTGCTTTTTGCCAGAAGTAAAAGATTTAGTGGATGAGGAGAATGTAGCAAATACCACACTTGAATTATAGCAAAACCTTCAAACTCTGTCTTACAAAATCTCACTTGCAAAATTGATTGAATTGGCTAGCACAAAAAAAAGTCATGCGGACTGAAAACCCCCCTGAACATAAACAGAGGGTAATGATAAATAGCCATGTTCAAAGGTCGGGGGAGACTGCTGACAGAGGATTTAGGGATCAGTGGTAAATCTGGTTTTATTTAAAATATGCATTTAGTATCAGGAAAAGTAAGGAGATACCACACTAATGTAATCTCTAGATGTTACCAAACTCTGAGGAATGTCAACAACCACTCAAAAGGGAGAAAGGATACAAAGCCGCTTTGATCAAAAGCAGAGGAGAGAGCTTGGTGAAAACATGTCTGGGAGAATTGCACTTTTGTGGGAAATGGATTAATCTGGAAAAAAAAAATCCATGAAATAAGGAGAAGGTAACAGTGAATGACACCAGTGGGTAATAAGTAACAGCAAACTGGAGACATCTCCATAGTGTGTGCCTAGGACAACAGAGGTTTTCTGGAACTCCACATGCAGAAAAGTCACCTAGAGACAACGTCCTCCTCATTCCTCGGCCCCCATGCACTTCCTGAGATGCTGTAGGGACACGCAGGGGCAGGGAGAGGGAGGCAAGCTAAGGAGGTTGTGAATTCCCCTTAGGTTTCATGTCTCTCCACACCCCTCAGCACTAGCAGCATCATGCGCATGTACTGTCACTGGGCAAGGAAACAGCAACATGACTTTGTGGCCCAGCTATCAACACACGGCTGCCACTGCTGCTGCCTGTCCTCAGTCCAGGGCCTCCAATTTCTGCTGTTAAAAACTGAGAAGTGTTCAGAAGAAGAAGAAAAAAAAAAAAATGGGGAGGAGAAAGTGGACTTTACTAGGAGAAAAGAGCATGATGCTGCAACTGTTAAGGCCTGGTGTTTAACACAGGATGAAATATCATTTTTTTTTTTTTAGTAAAAGATACAGCATTTCACTACTGTTAACACCTATGCTTCTTAATGTTCCAGGTCCTGAAATTACATAGTTATACTTTTTTTTTTAAGTTTCTTGCATTCTTGGAGGACATCTTGCAAAATTATGCCAAACTATAACATTTATTAATCTTAAAAAATGTGCCTAAAGACCCAATTCTGAATTCTTGAATGCCTGGGGTTGGTAATACTGTTGGTAAAACTTGCACCAGAGGTTTCTCTCAGAAACCTCCCATTTTAGCAATCAAATCAATTCCTATAGCTTTTTATGCCCACATGGATTGTTTTCCTGGCTGTTTTCATTACTAAGAAATAAACTGCTTCATACACTTCTTGGGGTTTAAAAATAAAAAACAAAAATGAAAATATGAAGTAATTCAGACAGACATGTGGGTTTTACATTACTAAAAACTTTCTGTATGGGATGAGTTCTACTTTTGCGGTTTCTGTGTCAATGGTTGGGCAAAGGAAAAATATGCTAACATGAACATAATATGATAGGTATTATATAGTCATATATAAATATCCTCAGAAGAAAAAAGATTCAAGTCTCCTGCCTTAAGTTTTCTTTTGGATCATTTTAAATAAACGTACGCAAAAGTGGTACAATGCATAGAAATACAGAGAAAAGGAATTATTAAAAGACACAATCCAAGGTCTAACTGATCAGCACCTTTTTTCAAGCAGTCGTACGCATTAGATACTTCAGAGGAAAAGTAAGAAATCACACATCAAAAAGATTGTGTCATTCTGACTGTTTTCTAATAGAGGGTGATTCTGATTTACTTTTTAACCAATAAACACCACAACTTATTATACTCTTATTGAATACTCTTATTATCCATGTAGTCCTATGAAATCCTTCAAGGATATTATTACATTCTCAGCATCAGCAACCTCCTGTGGCAATGAGCTCCAAACCCTAACTACGTATTTTGTGGAAAAAGCACCAGTTTTTATCAGTCTGCAATTTGTGCCAACTTTTCATCTGCGCTGAAGGACTCCTTTATGCCTCTCAGAATCAGAAAGGACAATGTTCCTGACCTATGTAAGCACCACACACTATTCTGAAAAACAAGAATTTGTCCACTTTTGATAGTCTTGGGTTGTTAATCTTTTACAAATAAAGAATTCCCATACTACATTAAATCTTTCACTATTTCTGTTTTGTTGAAATGGATTTAGGAGCAGCCAGTGGTGTTAAATAACAATCAGAAGACATACCTGAGCAATTTCTTTCCTAAAAAATAAAGTGCAAATATAATATAAAAGCATCATAAATCAGATTATCCTGTAAACACAATGGATTTTATTGTCCCAGGCTGTTTCCCTAAACATAGATCATTCAGAGACACTCCCAGCAGTTGGATTTTCTCTTTTGTCAAAACAGAGGTTTTGGCAAACAACGGCTGGTATCTGTCCAACATTCTGAATGTAGCAATAGACCCAGATCCTGCAATTTGTCTTTTTAGTCACCATTTGTCTATGGCTGCAACTAATGAGGTGATCTTTACAAATACACTGCGCCTTGGCCAGAAGACATCTCACTACTTTGAATTTTAGGCTTGGCTGGTTGATTTTGCTGCTTTAAGGAGAGGATCTTTTTCATAAAAACCTTTATAAAAGGTTTGGCTGTATTTTTGAAAACTGACACTGGAGTCCAGTGGTTATGAACATTAACACGACCAGCCCTCTGATTCTCAACCTTTTACAAGGCAGCAGCTGCACAGACACCTGTGCACGGGACTTACTGTTTGCTGCAGTGATCATGCAGTTAAAACAGTCATGGCCCTAAGCTCTACCAAAGCATTCAAGTTTCCTTCCCTTACTCCCTTACTCAGTTCTGCTTTTTCTCTCTTTTTTTTTTTTTTTTTTTTTCTTCTAAAGCAGATAAAGGAATCAAAATCCTTAAACTCTGGGGTTTTTTTTTAAATTTACAGCAAACTTTTTTGCTCTCCTCATATGAACCTGAACTTAAAACATTTCACAGATTACAACAGTTAAAAAAAAAAGTTTTGGTGCTACAAATTCAAATATATTTCAGCACCAGATATAAATATGGAGAGAGATGTTTAATTTCATTATCCCTCATATTTCTATATATGCTATAGTCAGGTAAATATTTTATTTAGGATACAAAATAAAATATATTTTATGCACTCCTGGTAAATCAGGACAATTACCTATATAACAAACAATACTTTTATATATGGAGAAAATTATAATTGACTGTTTTCTAGATGCAAGTGAAGTGTACCAGTTTTTCAAGCACTTCATTTTGGCAAACTCAGTGTCATTATAGTTGGGACTCAATGAATGGTTGGAGCTCTGTGCTCTGAAGCAATGCTCTATAATTTTAAGTTACTGATTTTGATAACTGCCCATAGATGTTTTGGGGTTGGTCTGAAAGAAGTGGACTTCGGGGCAAAGACATGCATTGCAACAACATCCACTAGCTAAAAGAAAGAGGTCTACAGTGCAAACAAATAAATACATTTATTTGCACTAATACTTTGTGAAAGACAGCCCAGGAGAAACCTCATTTATACAATGAATGCCTATGAAGGAATTGCAGTTCCCCAAAAATCCCTTCTATCACTCATAATACTCATAATACTCTTGATGTCCACTAGAAAAAGTGTGCATTTTTTCTAATGTGTGCATATTTGTACTATGCCTTGTGGCCTGGAGAGAAAAGGATTTTATGCGCCAAACTATTGTGCAGCTATTTGCAAGAAAAAAATTGGATTCTTTCTGATCCACAGTTCCCAGTGAGCCAATTGTATCTGACTATCTGAAACAAATAAGACCAGGAAAATAAAATACTAAAAATTCCTGAAACTGATGACACTTTTCTTTCTCTTCATTTATGTGGTCTTTTATTTTATTTTTTTCCCCTAAAGCATATGAAGGAATCAAATTACTTAGACTCTTTTACTCTTTTTTTTTTATTGAACTTACAACCATTGTTTTTGCTCTCTTTGCTTTGAATCTGAATTGAAAACGTTTTTACAGATTACAACAGCAAAAAAAAAAAAAAAAAAAAAAAATCTTCCACTTCCTTAGTTAAGAAATGGTCCCTCTGCACCCTTTGTACTGCTGCTCGGATGCCCTGGGTACATTTATGCACCCAGGCTGACTTGACTTACGTATGACTTACAAGTCAATTCCACCACCATTTTAAGTAGGTCAAATATAAGTCAGTTATGGACCAGATGCCTTATGGACACAGAAACGGACACCAGAAAGTGCACTGAGTGAAGGAACTCAGATGGGTGCTGAGCCTGAGCACAGCACCCATCTGCTCCTGCTTCAGATCCAACATGGGCACATTTGTCGTGGACCGAGATGCTCACATCTGTCTGCATCCACTGTGCAGACATGACCATCTACACCATTCTTGTGTAAATAGGGACTTGCTAGAAGAGATCATTAAGGGACACAGTTACCAGAATATGCAGAGTTTATTTTCTCCAACACTGTGTTATTTACAGTGGGATTATTTCAAGCTAATGTTAGCTATCTAGAAATTCTGTCCAGCTTTTGTGTAAAAGCTTTTATTTCATGACTTTCTCTAAAAGCAGTGAAGAAACAGAAGCTTCTAGAGAGTTAATTTATCCTGTCTGAAGAACATTTCTGAAATAGAAGGAGGATGCAGCTTTTTCCATCTATTACATAGAAAATCCAGATGTTCAGCTAATTTCTACACAGCCTTGTATGTTTTATGGGAAAAGTACAATTTTGAGACACTTTCTGAATGAAGAAGTTTATAGTCTGAGCACATAATTTGTCTGACTAATACCTGATACTCATTGTCACTGAACAAGCTGCAGAAAAGTAAGATACAGGCAGTTATTTAGGGTCCCAGAACTTAGTACAGGAAGTTTCAACTTGAGACAGTAGGGAAGAGGGAGGCAAAAGAAGAAATCAATAGAAAGAATAACAAGATGAGTCAATCTCCGTAGGCACCTGACTCTTTGCATAGATACTCTTTCCTAAACCTGAAGCCATTCCTTGAACGGACATCTGATATTAAGTCCTCTTGGCTTTGGGGCTGCCATATAGATATGCACTGCTTGACGGAAACTCTTTCTGCTCTTTTTTTGCTGCAGAGCTGCCTGTCAACTCAGCAGAAGGGGAGGAATGCAGAGGCCGAGGTCAGGGTTGAAGCTGGGAGCAGGAGGGTGGGCTCCTGGCTCCCTGTGTGGGCAGCAGAAACCTGCTTTGCAAGCTGTGCTGCTTGTTTTTCCTTCCGAACTGCGCCTGATTAAAAGATCCTGCTGCTTCACAGTAAAGACAAGAGCTCAGCTTTCCTTGACAAGACACATTCTTGTATATCACAAAAGCATGACCTCTCCTTATCTAAACTTCATATGTGAGGATGTTAATGTCTTTTTTGATATACTCCTACATCTATCTGTGTGGAACCCATGACAGCATAAAACTCTCAAAAATAAATTGCCTTCTAACACCAGAATTATAAAAGACAATAAGCAGCTTGCTTCATACATACTCAAAGCCTCTTCACGACCAAAAAATCCCAGAATCACAGAATGGTTGAGGTTGGAAGGGGCCTCTAGAGATCACCTAGTCCAA
>JAWLRI010000411.1:282626-297555 GCA_034781795.1 Crypturellus tataupa
AGACTGCACAGCCTCTCTGGGCAGCCTGTGCCAGGGCTCTGTCACCCTCACAGGAAAGAAGTTCTTCCTCACATGGATATAAAATTTCCTTCATTTTAATTTATTCCCATTACCCCTTGTTCTGTCACTGGTTACCACTGAGAACAGTTTGGTCCCATCCTCTTTACATTCTCCCCTCAGGTATTTGTACATATTGATAAGATCCCCTCTCAGTCTTCTCTTTGAATTATTTCTCTGCCTTCATTTTTCTGAAACAAAAGGTAGAATATGAAACAGAAGCACTTTTCATTGTTCTTTTATTCTTCCAAGTCAAGATACACTCAGCTAAAAAAAAAAATACCAGGATAATCACATATGCAGGTAGGCTTGATGTTTTAAAAATTTTATTTAAATTTTGCCATTTCAAACTGCTCTAGGAATGGTTCCAAAACCAGTTCTTATCTGATCAGACATTTGGAAAAATATATGTTTTTTTCCTGTTTTTAACAAGAAACAAATGATGTAGCTCATTCTGATTAGGCAATATTCATTAGTAGGAGCTACAAACATGCATTAAGAAAGAAAATCTCTCAAAAGGATCAGCTAAAAGGAACGTATACCTCTGAAATATATTTCAATTGTAAACTGACAAATATTGCAGACCCTCTGCTATGAACACTAAGTTGTATTTTTACATTCATATAAAGAGCATTTATGCTGGCTAAAGAAAGCAAAGGTTGCACTGCAGAGGAACTGAAGAAATGGCAGTAGCTGGAGAAATGGACAGAGAAATCTAGTTCAACAAAAGGAAACTCCAAGTCCTGCACCTGGGCAGGAATAACCCCCTGCACCAGGACAGGCTGGGGGGCTGACAATTAACAAGCTCCTCAGCTTTGCCAAGAAAAAAACAAGGGTCCCAGTGGTCGCTAAAGGGAACATGAGCCAGCAAAGCACCTTCATGGCGATGCCAATGGCCTCCTGACCTGCAGGAGGCAATGCTTTGGCAACATGTCAAGAGAAGATCCTTACCCTCCACTCAGCCCCGGTGAGACTCACTCGGAATGAGGTCGGGACTCTGCAGTACAGAGAGAGGGGAGAAAGGATAGAAAAGATGATTAAGGAGGTTGACTTTTAAAAATACAAGAAGAGCATGAGAGAGTTAGAATATAATCTTTGCTATTATGGCACTACAAATACCACCATCCTCTGCGATTCCTAATGGAATTTATCTTAGCTTGATGGTTCCCACTATTCCTCCCTCTGAATTATTTAGCCCAGGCTGTAAATGGTTATGTCCACAAGACATTTGCCAGCAATAGTGGACCCCCGCTTCCTCCCTCCCACAGGACAAGTTGTGTCAAAGAACCTTTGCTTGTATTCATAAATGCATTATTTGGTTCTTCTTTGTTACAGAACTCTACAGACATTACAGACACTAATGAGGGCCCATCAGGCCTAGTCTCGGTGTATTCAACAGACTATTCATACAAGTCAGAGCTGTACAGACAAGCCCTGTGCAAAGAAATGTTGACGATGCCCTTGCCCTAACAACATATACACTTTTTTCTAAGTGGAGAATTGTGCCATAAAGATGACTTACAGTACATCATATGAGCAAATGATTGTAATAAAATGAGGCATTACAAGAAATATGCCTTGCTAATTAGAAATGACAAGATGGAACAATTACGACAAAACTGCAATTCTCAAAATATGTTTTAAAAAATCAGAGAATCTCTCTATCTTGAAGTATAAGAGAACTGAGAGAAGAGCCATGTTTAAACTTGTCTGTAAATGTCTAATAAATAAAGTTCTACCTGACACAAATCACTTGCATATACTTACCAGCTGCCTCAGTTTTCTCAAGAACCTACCTTTGCCCCCAGTGGCTCTCCTGAAGTGCGAGATGCAATTATACCATTCCTAGAGGGCCTCAAAATCATAATTCAGTTACTGAATTTTACAACTCATGGTCGCAGGGCAAAGCAATGGAGTCATTGCCACAAAACATTTCCCAAAGTAAGAAAGTTACAGCCTGCAACGAAAGACTAACAAAGTACAGCATGACAGAGACAGTAAACGCAATGTCAAAGGCATCACAAGCATCCTGCACCCCTCCAACATGGGGGATTATGTTAGGGAAAACAGGAATGGAGAAGAATAAATATAGGAATTAGATTCTGTGGGACAACCTAACCGGCTGGAGCTTTCATCTAATTTGAAGATAGATTAGGTAAACAATCACTTGATATCTATTCTGTCTGTTGATTTTCTTTGTTGAAATGCAACATGGAAAAAATACCACTGAAAGGTTTATCAGCTTCAACAGATCAAGAAAGCACACTATTTACTGTTGCTGGAGATTTAAGCTGCCCGAATTAGAGACTGTTGGTAAAACGTGGCATGTTGGGAATTCATCCGGAATGTAAACATGCTGCATTTGTAGGGGCAGGGCACAGTACTTTGACTTCAGAAGCTGGTCGCAACATAACAGAAAGTTGCAGTAAGAAAGCAATGCAGCATTTCACAGTTTTCCTCAATCCATATAAGGAAGAAAAAGGTGTTTCATAAATGCCAACTACTTTTTTCTGTGAAGATAGCCTTGCCTGTAGATAGCACGGCTTCAGTTTACTGACATGTCCACATGTCAGTAAATCACAGGCCATAAATCTGCTAACTGATGAGTAAGTTACCTTGAAGAATAAGTCATATAAATTAATGTAACAAGTAATATCTAAGTTCAAAAAAATCACAAACTCAACCAGTTTACCTTATTCTAATAAAACAGGTAGTGGTGTAGCAATAACTTCATCCCACAGCAGCAAAAAGCTAAAGCCAATTTGTATTATTCTCATGTGAAAATTGCAAGTTTTTTATTGTCTGCATCCCTTTTCTTTTGATAAGCCTTTCTACTTTTTATCTTTTCTCATTCTTACTTTTTTTCTATTTCTTTCTTTCTGCTTTGATCCTAGGATGGAAGAAACAGTAGAAGGAATAAGTCCTTAAACCACAAATTTTGCTATGATGGCAGCACACAAATACATTTTCACTAAGATTACAGTCAATGAGGAAACCAGCAGGAGCAACACTGCAGCACAGGCCATGGCCAGCTTTTTCTGTAGTGATATGTTGAAGCAAGCACTGTCAAGAGGTCTGCAGATGAGTGTACAGGTCTGGCCACCTCTACAAGCTCTAAATGCTCGCTCTGAAGTTTTCGGAGAATAGCAAATTAAATTTGGATGAACGAGCTGCATTGCTCCATGGTTAGCTGTACTATAACTGCTGAGGAGAAAAGGAAGACCTTCTACTGGCCAACCGTCATTGCATCTCAGCAAATTTCAGCTGGATGTAACGGGCAACGTTTCTCCATCTG
The DNA here is from genome assembly GCA_034781795.1 of Crypturellus tataupa. Taxonomy (NCBI): domain Eukaryota; kingdom Metazoa; phylum Chordata; class Aves; order Tinamiformes; family Tinamidae; genus Crypturellus; species Crypturellus tataupa. Next base: position 285,979 of record JAWLRI010000411.1, read on the forward strand.
CTTTTGCTTACCTCAGGTGAGCCCCAGAATCTGGAGCTATAAAACAAAAAGGTGCTCTATGATTCAGCTTCTCCAAAAGAAGCTGTCGCTTTATTGAAATAAAACTTAGGTCAGGTCAGTCACTGATGTGGGACAATAAAGTCAGAGATGGAGGACAAGGAGTAAAATTGTATGTGAGAGGGAAGGAGAAGTCAGATATAAAGCGGTATACATGGGCATCCAGAATACATATTCAGTTAAATCAATCAGTCTGTCCATACACTCAGATGACCATGGGGCCATTCCACCCTGGACACTCCATCCACACTTACCCATTGCATCTGCAGGATATAGATTTTACATATACATAATATATAACATAATTATATGAATATTATATATACATTATATAAATACATTTTATATATATTTACAATTTTTGAGTTGCAAGTATCTTTAGATGAATAAGTTAAGAAAAGAGCAATCATTTTGAACAACCCTGAACTCCATTTTGGACTCCACTGAAAGTGATAAGGAAATGAATAATTTTGAATATGGAATTAACATCCAAGAGATGAAAAGCACAAATAATTAAATAATCATAGAATCATTATGATTGGAAAAGATCTTTGAGAACATCGAGTTCAACCATAAAACTATCCTCACCATGTCTGCTAAACCATGTCCCTAAGCATCTCATTTACAGGTTTCTTGAACACTCCACCCCTTCCCTGCGTAGCTTATTCCAATGCTTCAACACTCCTTCTGTGTAGAATTTTTTCCTAATATCTAATCTGAACCTTCTCTGGTGCAACTTGAGGCTATTTCCTCTTGTCCTATCAGTAGTTATTATGGAGAAGAGATTCCCTCCCTCCTCTTTTCGGGTAGTTGTAGAGAGTGATAAGGTCTCCCCTGAGCCTCCTCTTCTCCAGGTTAAATAACTCCAGCTCCCTCCGCTGCTCCTTATAAGGTCTGTGCTCCAGTCCCTTCACCAGCTTCACTGCCTATATTTGTAGATGCTCCAGCACCAAAATGTCTTTCTTGTAGTGAGGGGCCCAAAACTGAACACAGTATTTGAGTGCAGCCTCACCAGTGCTGAGTACAGGAGGACGATCGCTTCCTCTGTCCTGCTGGCTACACTCTTCCTGACACAAGCCAGGAGGCTGTTGGCCTTGTTGGCCACCTGAGCACACTGCTGGCTCACGTTCAGTCAGCTGTCGACCACCAGCCCCAGCTCCTTTTCTGCCGCGCTGCTCTCCAGTCACTGCCTCAAGCCTGTAGTGCTGCATGGGGTTGTTGTGACCAAAGTGCAGGACCCATCGCTTGGCCTTGCTGAACCTCATACAGTTGGTCTCAGTCCATTGATCCAGTCTGTCCAGATCCCTCTGCAGAGCCTTCCTACCCTCAAGCAGATCAACTCTTCCTCCCAGCTTGTTGTCATCTAGAAATTTGCTAAGGGTGCCCTCAATCCTCTCATCCTGATCATCATATTAAAGACGACCGGCCTCAACATTGATCCCGGGGAACACCACTGCAGGTCACCATCTGGATTTAACTCCATTCACTCCAGCACTCTCCGGGTCCGGCCATCCAGCCAGTTTTTCACCCAGTGAAGAGTCCACCTGCCTAAACCATGAGCTGCCAGCTTCTCCAAAGGAATGCAGTGGGAGACAGCTTCAAAGGTCTTACTGAAGTCCAAGCAGTCCCTATCCGCAGCCTCTCCCTCATCCACTAGGTGGATCACCCCGTCATAGAAGAAGATCAGGTTGGTCAGGAAGGACCAGTCCTTCATGAAGCCATGTTGACTGGGCCTGCTCTGCTGCTTGTCACACAAATATTGTATGAACGCTGTCAAGATGATCTGCTCCATAATTTTCCCTGATACCAAGATCAGGCTGGCAGGCTTGTAATTCCTTGGATCCTCCATCCGACCTCTCTTGTAGATGGGTGTCGTATTGGCAAGTCTCCAGTCATCTGGGACCAACCCTGTTAACCAGGAGCATTGATAGATGATGGAGAGCAGCTTGGCAAGCACTTCCCCAAGCTCCCTCAGAACCCTTGAGTGGGTTCCATCGGGTACCATAGACTTGTGGATGTCCAAGTGGAGTAGCAGGTCACTGACTGTTTCCTACTGAATTATGGGGGGTTTCTTCTGCTCTCCAAAGGGTGTCTTCAAGCTTAGGGGGTCAAATACCTTGAGGATAGCTGATGCTGGTGTTAAAGACTTCAGCCTTATCCTCATCTTTGGTGACAATGTTCCCTTTCACATCCAATAAAGGATGGAGATTCTCCTTGACCCTCTTCTTCTTGTTAATGTATTTGTAGAAACATTTTTGTTGTCTTTTACAGTGGTGGCCAGATTGAGTTCCACCCGAGCTTTTGTCTTTCCAGTTTCCTCCCTCCATACACTAGTGATGTCCTTGTACTCTTTCCAAGTTGCCTGTTCCTTCTTCCAAAGATGGTAACCCCCCTTTTTTTTTCCCAGAGTCTCAGCAATAGCTGGCTATTCAACCAGGCTGGTCTTCTTCCTCTACAGCTTATCTTCCAGCACACAGGGATGGCCTGCTGCTGCGTCTTTAAGATTTCTTTCCTGAGAAAAGTCCAGCCTTCCTGGATCCCCTTGCTCTTCAGTACTGTATCCCAAGGGACTCTCCCAATCAAACATTTTGAAGTCTCCTAAACAGTTTGAAGTCTTGCCCTCTGGAAGTCCAAGGTAGCTGTTTTACTGTCACCCCTCCTGACTTTGCCAAGAATTGAAAACTATCATTCCATGGTAACAAAGCCCAGGACAGCATCTGACCACCACATCTCCCATTAGTCCTTCTCTGTTGGCAAAGAGCAGGTACAGCGGGGTTCCCCCCCGGTAGGCTCAGTTACCAGCTGGGAGGCTTATAATGTGGAAGTTAAGGACACATCTCAATATCACAGAACTAAATTCACAGGTGCAGGTCACAAAGCATGTCCTTAAGAATAGTATTGTATATATGAAGATGGAGGAAAAGAAAAAAAAATGTTTTTACAACATATTAGAAAAGCATTTTTGCAGGTTGTCTGCAGAAATTTTTATCTCCTCAACAAAAATGTCTCTACTATTGTGCAACCATGATTTTTTTCACATGCTATAGAATGGCAATATTTTATAGTTACAACTTTGTTTCAACATTTGCATAAAAAGATTACTGAAAATCAAAGTTTAAACACAGTAATTCCATCTTCAGAATTATCCCTATATTAATATTCTTTAACTCAAGTATGAGGTTATAGTAAATCTCTTTCCTCTTCTCTTCAAAGCATTACAAACTGAATGATTTCTAACATTTATCTTGGATATTTAACAAGTTTCCTTAATGTATAACTTAATAACAGGAATCTTGCTAACATTTTCAGTTTTCTAAAGTCACGTTTTTGCAGTTTATGATGTCTGTACTATAATACACATCCAATGGCATACAATCTTTGTGGGAGATTTATTATTTTACAAAGAGTCTGGTAATTTCCACCGCATTCTTCTGCTGTTTTCAGTTCACTCCATCCCTTTACCTTGAACTTCTAGAATTTTATAGTAAGAGTTATCAACCTTTCAAAACAAAAATATATTGTCACCACTTTCCCAATTAAAACATTCAATAAAATTGATTTTCAGTACAAGCTCACAAAATCTATATTACTGCATTTTTATTGTTTTCAGCATTGCTCTAGTAAGGTAACTGTAGCATTTCTCCATTGATTTTCCACCTTTTCATTCACTAAGCTTTTAATGCCTTATCTTCTACTCTCAAGATTATTTACCCTTAAATTCACTGACATACATTTAGTTAACACAAGCTTCCTTTGATGCCTGGATGGCCTAATGATCAGTAGTCAACTAAACCCTGGATTTCATTATTTCCCCAAGGCATGAGGTGAGGTTTTTTTTCAAACATATTTGCCACTACTGTATCTCAGTTTTATGCAACTGAAAATTCACATTAAAAAAGGAAAAGCCAGCTGTGTTACATCACTATAAAATTAATGCTCTATCAACCCTTTATATAGTTGTCTGGAGACATTTACACCAAGTGCTCTATTACAGATTATGTTTCATCCTTTATTTCTGTTATATTATGAAAATGTACAGTAAAACCTGCCTCTGACTTCTCATTGTAACCTCTCTATACACAACCTTTCTTTTTAAAGACCAGCTTTGAGTTTTTCTAAACTTAACTATCAGTCTGCAGGTAGTGCGTGTAAGTTCAAAAGAAAGATTTCTGAGTTATAGGAAGATATAATACAGCTACGCTTGGATCACCATCTTAAGGTGACTTTCAAAGAGCTGCTGCTGGTAGAGAGACTGCCCATCCAGGAATGAAAGTTACCACAAGCCCAGGCAAAGAGCGAAAGTATCGTGCCTCTGTCGTGGTGATCCTGAACCTTTGGATGAAATACTGTAGAGTTAAAAGAGCGATGAAGAGATCCAACAGAGAGAAGCGAGAGGTATCTCTGTGTTAGGAGGTGCCCTCTATTCTTTATTTTCTGTGAAGGAAGACATCAAGCGCTCATTGCTACTCTCCAACTATTAATGCTTCAGCAGTGTCACCACTGGCTATGTTCACACAATTTAAAAAGCAATGTGTAAAGAGAAGAATTTACAAATGAATTAATCACAGTGTAGCCTTGTTACGAAAAGACCCATGCAGCAGTTCCCAACCTTGTGCTAAGCAAAAGTGTCACATAAAGTTCATCACAAGCAGCCAATTCTTCATCGTGAAACAATACTTATTTTTTAAAGTAGCAGTCACTGCAAAGTGTGCCAGTTTAATCTCTCAAGAGAGAATGGCATTCAAGAAATAGCTGAAGGATTTACACGCAGATTCTGTTTCATAATACCAAATCTGACACAAATGAGACAACCCCATCTGCAGTAACTCAGACACTAACCACATTACCCACAACACTTGTAATTTTAACCATATCATCATTTTTAGCCTGAGAGATTCTGACAGATTAAAAATGAAGGAGAACGGGGGAAAAAAAAAAAAAGAACACTTTACTAGTAGCTAAAGAATGAAGAATGTTTTTGCCAATGGAACATAATTGTTTGGGGCAGTATCAAGTTAAAAAAAAATTCCTCATCTTCAAAAGTCTTTGAAGATAATTTGAAATCAGATTCACCTCAGAGGAATAGTAAAAGGAAGGAAAAGGCTGTTGTTCCTGCTGTTCTGAGGCTAACAATAAAGGCAACATTTCTAGCAAAGGGTCACTGCAACTACGCTCAACCTCCTGCAGACACACACTGCAATGCTGAAACATCACAAGGCTCAGGATAGAAATGAGATTTCTTTTTATGTAAGAGAATCCAGCAAATGTGTCTAATGCTCCTTTGACATCATTTTGCATTCAGAAGGTCTGCCTGGGAGGTTGAGGCAAAACACAGAAACCAGAAGGATCAGGGAGACTCCTCTGGTGGGTGAGAGCTAGCAGCCAAAGGATGGAGACAGGAAGGCCCCTCTGCCTAAGGATGAGGCTCAAGGAGGAAAAAAAGGAGACCTGGATCACCTAAAAAAGATTTACTAGAATACATGCTTTCAAGGAAGTATTTTAATAATAGAAATTATTGATTCAAAATAAGCAAAACTTCCACTGAGAAGAGCGGGCTCAGTCAGGAACTGAAACAAGACAATAAGCAGCTGGCTGAGCTGCTTTCTACCAGGAGAGTATCTTGGCTCCTAACTTCTCCAGATGTTCAGTCCCTGTGCTTCCTTATGAAAACAGTGAAAAGGAGAAAGTACACAAGCAGCAGCTAGCTAAGAAATTCTGTTTCACAGCTCCCACGGATCTGATTTTGCTAAATCCTTTGTAGGTGTAGTGGTATTATTTGCTTTCTTTAGTGGTAATCCTAGCCTATGGAGGCCCTCATGCCCACGTCCTCCCTCCTTGCTTCCTTATTTCTGATCCTACATCACAATTTCCTTCCATCTCTTGTAAATAAACTCTTTTTTTTTAATCTCGTATCAGCCAATTTATAGCACAGTCCACTAACAATTATGTTAGTACAACTTAGAAGATTGCAGCAATAGGAAAGAACAGATAGGGAAATGGTAAGGGCAAGAACTTCTTGTCTCCAAACAAAACATAGAGCAGAACTCCCTCCTGAGACTTCAGCCAGCTTCAGCCAGGCTTCTGACTCTCCAGAGTTCGTCCCCATATCACAACAGCCATCAAAGCCTTGGCACTGTATTTCTGTTCCTTCTGAGGTTCAACAGCATTTGCTGTAGTAAAGTGAATTTCACAATACTAGTTGTTTTCCAGTAGTCCTGCCCTGGAATCGAGAGAATTTTGCTTACATTAAAAAAATAGTGATTATGATTTGGAAGATGTAATACAAGATGTAACAAGAATTAAATTACTAATTTATTAATGCTCTTTTGACTTCTTGGACTGATTCATGATCATACTAAGTTCAACAGCAGCAACATTTCCATCTGCATTTGACTGGATAATATACAGGGTTTCTTTCCCTCAGTTTCCCTCAGCCTCATTCCCTCTGCAAGATCAGTCTCCTTAAGTCTGTATAATAGGAATGCAACTCAAAATGGAAGTGCTTTTCTCTATCTATATACACTCTTAAATGCCTACAATAGAGCAAAAGCCTACCAAATTAAAGATTGGCATCGCTGATTTCATCAATTCCCACAGGGAATAAAGAGTCAAACTGTGGAACTATTTACATAAAAAATAAATAGTTACATCCAAAACTTAATTTGAAGTTTAGGTTTTTTATAGATACCTAATTACACACTTATTAACGTTATATCACTCTTTGGAATTTTAGAATACATAAATATAGCATTTTTTACTCTCCATTTACTCCTGCCAGCTGGTCTAATGAGAAGCGTAGCTGAGCATGTATTTAGTTTAAGCACTCAGGAGGCTGAAGTAGGGGAACTATGATTAAGCTGGTTTGATCTGCTCTGAACGACAAAGCTGGGATCTTGCTGATTACTCCTCAGAGCCACAGAACTATCTTTGTGGTCTGGTGCCCATGTTTCCACACAACAGGATACATGCCACTAGTGGCATTCAGACCACTTCAAAGCGACATGTGGCAGCACCTCCTGATAGCCATCAAACCACCTAAATCAGAGCTGAAAGACAAACGTCCTCCAAACACAATCACTGAGGGCTGGTAGCAGCACCCGAACCTCTGCTCAGAATATAGTGTATAAATCAGTCAAAAAACAAAGCTTCTCTCTTCATAAACTCTTGGTTTTGTTTACTAACTGAAAAATCTCACCTTAAGTGAAAGGTTCAGATTTGACCAAAAATGCTCCATAATACGTTTTATTATCTTAAGCCCTAATTTCATCCATTGGTTGGAATACCTGTGATACAGAATATGCCAGAAGTCCATTTAGAAGATGATTTTACCAGTGCAAACGTAGCTGTGATTTGACAAAACCGCTATGCAACAGTCTCAATTCACAAACAAAATTCAAGAGCAATTAGCAGAGCTAATGGGAAGTTGTATTTTCTTTTAAACCCCATAAACAAAAATGTGCATGACCCTGTGTCTGTCATTTGCACAATATTGAGCAAGTTTTCTCATATCTGCTTTGAATGGGTTTGTACCTAATGAGCTTCATCTGGAGTTTAAACCTAACTCCAAAATTGTTTCCTAAATTGGCTGTACAAACCATCAAAATTGAGCCCCATATATTACACAAACACATAGTGAGGATCTGGGTGTGAGACCACAAAAGCATTAATGGCAACAAATGGTTATAAATAACCAAGAAGGTAGAAGTAAATTCAGTTCCTTTAAACATTTATAATCCTCTGCTACATATTTGGCAGCCTTTTAGAGAAAGGACATTGACATAGTCCAGAGATAGTCAACAAAAATGATAAAAGTTGATTGGTAACATGCACAGAAAGTCTGGAAAAACAGGAATATCATAAACTTGAAAGTTAAGAGTTTTTTTAAAAAAGAACATAACTCATCAAATTTTGTTTCATAAAGGAGCATAGAAAAACAATAGAACTGCTCAAGTAAGAAGACTGTATTTTGCTGGATGATAATAGAAGTGCTTTAAATGGCACAGAATTTATGGCAATTTTAGATTCAAGTGCTCTGTCTGCTTATTTCTGTGATTATAGATTGCTTAGCACTAAGGCACCATGGTCCCAAGTCAGACGTATTTAGCATTTTTTATTTATTTAGGAAGCATCATCCTCCCACAATTTATAAAAGCAGTATCAATATCGTGATCTCACAGTACTCAGGTCTAAAGGTTCTATTCAAGCAAGCAGGAAGCACATCTGAGCACTTGGATTTAATTTGTCGTTTCACTCATTTTAAGGGTAAGAATGTATAGCTAAACGGAAGAGAAAATCAAGTTCTTTGTTCTTCCCCTGGCAAGTGCTTCTTTTGTGCACCTACACTCCCATCCTTACACTGGGATGGTAGGATGTGGTTTGTGTGGTATCTAACTGCCAGTGAACTTGTTTCCTGTGTACTGCATCATGTTTCTGAGGACATATGGTATTTCCTCTCCTTCTGCCCTTCTGTTCTCATTCTGGAACTTGCTTTATTTTTCTATTAAAGAGAGTTTAGGCTGAAAATAACCATATGAGATTCTGGATGACTCTGCTGCAACTTGAGCACTGGTCTCAGTGCTCTTCATTAACAGATCGACCACAAGCACATCTCCAGACATTCCAACACTCTTAGGGCGAAGGGTTTCCTTCATCCAGGGCATGTTGCTGATGAAGCCTGATGAAGCTTTATTGAAATGTTCTGTTCCAAACTCCTTTTGGACTTCATTTCTACACAACCTCTAGTTCTACAAATTTCTACCAACACATGTAACTGACTCAATTTCAAATCCTCACCTTGACTTCTAAATTCACTTAAATGGTAAACATGAAGAGGAAAGGCAGTAGTAATTTGTTGCAAGGTAAAAGAGCAAGAGAAACATAATAAAGAAATTAAAAGGACTGAGGGTAGACTTACACTGTGCAGTGTACACAGAGATTCCCAAATTACCATGCAAGAAATTATCTCTAGAACAGCAGCAATATACTGACATCAGCACTGTATTTGGGTGAATTAGTCTTGCTAAGAAGAACCACGCCAATGAAGTTACAGTGCTTCCAGGACTCAAGACTCCTTCAAACCAAAACAAAAATTCATTTATGTTATTCAAAAACTTTATAATATGTTAATTTTTGGAAAACAAAACTATTCAATAGAAAGCAATACATCTAAATTGGTCATTATGGACAATAGACAGACAGATAGACAAACTGATAGATAGAAAGATAGATAAATAGATGGATTGATGAGGTTGAAGTTATAAGATCAGGGAACAGCCCCACAATCTCTCTCTGTCCTCTGCAACACTGTATCAACACATTTGCAGTGAGACTGCAGATAAGTTCTCTACCTTGCTCTGGATAGAAGTTGGAACTAAAGTTTTTAATGCTCCCTGTAAGCAAAGGTGAATTAAGTTCTGCCTTTATGAGCAATTCCAGGCCCAATGAATACACCGACAATTACTGGGGGACAGAAAGATGTACACAGCCACAGTGATTAAGGCATTCTTTGGAGAGGTGTTGGGTTGAAGTCTTAATCTAGTAAATATTTCAGAAGTGTAATTTCAATGAGCGGAAGAAATCACTCTGAATCCCCTAAAGCAAAATAAGTACCAAAGGAAACAAAAGACCATAGATAAAATTCCTGTCCCAAATCAGGCAAAGAAACATGTCCTCCCTTTTCCATGCAAATAAATGTGGTGAGTACTGTGTTATGAGAGAAGCATTAAATCTCTGAAATTGCTTTAAAATTTGTTGTAAGCAACTTGTCTAAATCAAGACAAGTTCTGACCCTATCACAGTCAGTCAAATTCTCATTTTTGATCACTTGTTACCCCAAACATTCAAATAAAAATATTACTACTTTACCTTCTAAAGAAATTTCAAACTGTTTAAAAACTGTGGACCTGCATCTCCAGCCAATAACTAGCACAAAAAAATGCATTTGCAAAATGCTGACAGCAAACTATGAGCTGAAATCTTAGCTTTCATGTGCTAATGAGTCATTACCTTATAAAAGTTTACATTTTTTACTTTATATTCCATGTCTTTGCTCATTTTCTTTTGCTATTCCTTGATATTAAGGTAATGCATGCATACAAGATGACAAGAGCTAAAGAAAATCTTCCTTTTAAAACATGCATTTATATTTGGTATACCTGCATGTTGCACATTATAATTACACACCTTCACATTCATTTCCTTTTACCTATGCAAATAGTACGTAAGCAGAAGTGGTTTGCATCAACAGAAATAATATTTTGATATATTCATGGATGATATTTGAGTACAGTAACATCAACCACATAATACATGAACACTTATGTTATATGAAGCCTAGTCATCTAAAACAAATGCTTCCATGCTTATGAAGACAATTATTTCACACTGCAACCTGCTCCCTTCCACATTTCCTAAGGGCACCTCAGACACTCACCAGGAATGAGCTTTCGCTAAGCAGGGAAACTCTGTTCCCAGATGCCTCTTCCTGAAGGCTGATGCTCTGGTCCTGTTGATGTCTGGTGATGCACTTCCCTGGGGACAAGACAGCAATGCCTCTTGCACACTAAGGGTCCATGTCTTCTCAGTCATTTGACAAACCCACGTTACATCAGGAAATTGCCTACATGCAAGTCATAGGAGCGCTCACAGGTGCCTCCTTAACAGGCCAAATCGTCTTCCTGGCAAGAAGAAGAGCAGGAGGAGGCACCATTACACTATGGGGCTAACTGTGCAAGGCAAGTGGAGCAAACAAAAGTGTTTGGGTACTACACATGTAAAACACCTTTTATACAAAACTGACTCTGGAAGGAACTTCTACACTGTGTTCAAGACACTAGTCTGAAGCAGGAGTGGTTCTTCTCGTCACAATCTTTTCCCTAAACTGATACTAGGTTTAAGTAAGTGTTTCTTCCAGTGTTTTAACACAAACTCATCTTTCCACTCCTCGCTGACGATTGCTGCTGTTGAACATTGCCATCTGCTGGCTCTCGTGAGAAACACTTGGGGAGAGCCCAAAAAACTGGGTGGGTGGAGGTCCCACCCACCTGTATCTAGTCTTGGTCTTAGTTCTTATACCTTATTATTATCTTATTTTTTACACTTACCTTTATTAAAACTCAGTAAAATCTTGTTGGTCCAAAGATCTGACAAGGTCTTATTGTAGGTGTTTTTATTTATTTATTTATTTTATATTTATCTCCTTCTCATGTTTTGGTATCATCCACAAACTTTGTGAAGGATCTCATAATCCAGATTATTTATATCAATATATACAATATGAATGCTATCAGTCTTGATTCCTTTGAGGAACTCTGCTCCTGATTTTTACTCTCACTTTGATTTTGAGCCATTAAACAATCTTTGAATTCATCATTTTAGCTGATTTTCTACAGACTCACAGAATGGTTGAGGTTGGAAGGGACCTCGAGAGACCATCCAGTCCAACCTCCCCTGCTCCAGCAGGGACACCCAGAGCACGTGGCACAGGGTGGCATCCAGGCGGGTTTGGAAGATCTCCAGAGA